>CM071571.1:4229715-4294351 GCA_036426205.1 Ascaphus truei | reverse complement strand
GTAGCACCAGGTATGCTGTATGTAGCACCAGGTATGCTGTATGTAGCGCCAGGTATGCTGTATGTAGCACCAGGTATGCTGTATGTAGCACCAGGTATGCTGTATGTAGCACCAGGTATGCTGTATGTAGCACCAGGTATGCTATACAGTATGTAGTGCCAGGTATGCTGTACGTAGAAAAAAACAGCATGTCAGGGGTTAATGTTACCCATGCGCCAGACAGATCTCCAGATAAGATGTCATCTAGGTAAGTGCAGCTTCCCGTCTCTGGATCTCTCAGTCACGAGCCAAATCCTGGATAGTCCCACTCCTTGGGGTAGAAAGTCCAGCAAACTCGTGGTGAGCGAGGGAGAGAACCGCTGTAGGGGTTAATCTCCTGCAGTAGTAGGGTACACACTCGCAGCCGTCCGATCCTTGACTTCCGGACCTCTGACGTCACAAGACAGCGACGCCGCAACTCGCGCTATGATCTCCTCTCCAATGGGGGAAACCGGGTCCGCCGTAGTAGGATGAACAGTTCAAATGAAAGTATTGCCTAAACAGTTCAAGGATCGGAGGGCTGCGAGTGTGTACCCTACTACTGCAGGAGATTAACCCCTACAGCGGTTCTCTCCCTCGCTCACCACGAGTTTGCTGGACTTTCTACCCCAAGGAGTGGGACTATCCAGGATTTGGCTCGTGACTGAGAGATCCAGAGACGGGAAGCTGCACTTACCTAGATGACATCTTATCTGGAGATCTGTCTGGCGCATGGGTAACATTAACCCCTGACATGCTGGTTTTTTCTACCCTGATGTACGCATAATACTTACCTGTACTGTTTGATTTAATAATATTCTGTTAATGCACTATGAGCTCTGTGCGCTGTGTTTTTGTGTATTTTGTCTAAACGTGTAGGGGGTGTTTTGAGCCATCCCTGGTCTCACGGCTGCAGACGCTCCAATATTTGTGTCCAAAGATCACGTAATAATTTATTTTACCATCACCTAACACTTCACTTTATGTGATTGATTGTAGTTGCGCACTTCCTTTCACCTTGTATCATGCTGTACGTAGGCCAGGTATGCTGTACGTAGCACCAGGTATGCTGTACGTAGGCCAGGTATGCTGTACGTAGGCCAGGTATGCTGTACTGTATGTAGCACCAGGTATGCTGTACGTAGGCCAGGTATGCTGTACATAGGCCAGGTATGCTGTACGTAGGCCAGGTATGCTGTACATATAGCTTTCTGGCCGGTTTGGAGGAACCTGTAAGTTAACTTTTTGTATTCATGGAAGAAATCCAGTCATGTTACATATGAAATAATATGTGACTTGATATGTAACCTGCTCATACAGTATGAAACGAAACATTCATATATAGGAGAATTAAATAAGAATAAAAAACACCTTCAATAATTGGTAATTGCCAAATGAGACAAAAACTAACCATTTTGTGAGTATAACACTTGTCTACCAGGATACATCCAGCTATTTACAGAGCCACTTTGTCTGATTTTACCATGCAACCCGCAATCACAGTGTACAGGACTTCTGCCTGTAATATGGCTGTAACTGTGGGGACATTTAGACAAGACCAGTAGTAAAGGTGGTTAAAAAATGTTTTTGTGGTATTGTATATTACTTCTAAAGTAAATAAACTACAGGGAAGAGCTACAGTATGTATGCATATTGAAAATAGATGTATACAATATTTATGCTTAGAGAGCAACATGGAAGAGACGCATCCTAAAATAAGTCCATTTTTATGTAAGTAGAAAATAGAAGCATGTCTGCCAATAAAAAAGTAGTCCTACTTCGGGGGTTTAAATAAAAAGTCGGGGTGCTCCATACCCCTTAGTACAAAGGTGCTCCCCTCCAGCCCTCAAGACCCCCCATACAGGTCAGGTTTTAAGGAAATCGTAGCTTTAGCACAGGTGGCTCAATCAGTGGCTCACCACCTGTGCTGAAGCAGGGATATCCTGAAAACCCGACCTGTTTTGGGATCCTGAGGACTGGAGTTGCGCACCCCTTTAGTAGCACCCCCACACTTTGAGTACCAGACAAGACATATGTTGCACCATACAGTATTTATTTGAGCAATATTTCCGTGTGTTACCGGAGAGAGCTGTGATGAATGATACCCTGAGATTTCCATGACTGGAGTAAGTCCAGGTTTGCACTATGGGAAGGATCAGCAGCGGTATCCGGCCTGTCTCTGTGTCATTACAACTGGTAACAAATAGCATCGTCCTTTCTTGCACTTTCTCCCACCAGGAAGCATCTCGCTAAGTTCTCCCAAACACATTTACACGCAAACAAAACACTTTTTCCCCCAGTGTCTTTTGGAAAGGAACTGAAACTAGTCCGTCTTTAACCCCGTCAGTGCCGGAAGGGGACAGCAACGGATTGCTAAAGCACCTCCAGCACTGGAGGGGTTAAAGAAGAAGGCATTGGGGGAGATTCGCCAAGCTCCGCTACGGGGTCCCGCACCCGCAGATCCCACGCTAATAGTCACTTGTTAATGGCAGTTGACACGGGGTCGCTATTGAAGTCAATGGCAGCTATGTCTTCAACAGGGCTTTCCGTGCGCCCGTGACAGGTCACTACCATTGCACCTTACAGGATAAGGGCCATTGACTTGGGCTGTGAGGCTACGGCTGCAGTGGTCACGACTGCAAGCGCGCCGGAGCGTCTGGCGGCTGCACTCGTTTCAGCCGCGACGTGCTTGTAGTGGAGAGCAGGAAATCCAATGGGGGGGGGGGGGGGGACGTGGCAGGGGCGCGGCCATGACGTCACGCGGCTATTTCGCCCTCATTGGCTGGACCGCCGCCGTGATGTGGCCAATGCTCGGCCGCAGCGCCAATGGATAAAATTCTTAAAATTCTTGTCTTTTGGCCAAGGTGATCACGCGTCGCGCCTTGTGCGCCCACACATACACGCTGACCGGGGCCTGCCCCATAGTGGGCTGTGCTCTGGTGTGTGCGCGCACGTCGTCGCGCCCAGCAGCGGTCACTGGGAACCTGGTCTGACAGTTGGAGTGAGCACTGTTTTGAACTGTTTAGTGAGCAACTTCGTCAGCAGTTCCAAAACACTGAAGTATTAAACAATCACACTGGGGACGTCCTGAGCAAAGATGTGCAGATGTCATTTAAGAAGCAGCTAATGTTCGGAAATAAATATTCCCTAAATGATCATGTCAGTTCTAGCTATAAAATTGTTCCACTCCCAAGGTTCAATCTAATTAAAGGAAGCAATCTCTCCGACCCTCCTGCCATAGGCTGCAAACCTCCTTCCTCATCCCCAACTTTCACTGTACCATCACATTCCCATTGGTCTGATTAAAGGATTAGCAGAACGTGATACCGTTACTGGAAGTATATTTTCCCTACATTATAGAAATCATTCTGTACGTACCATCTATTACATTAAAGGATAATTGAAAATCTCGCATGGAAAACTTGACAAGTACGTTTTTCAGTAGGTATAATTATAACAAGCATTTTTATCCACAAAGCTTACGTACTTTACAGATCCAAGTCATACATCACTGCAGTTAATATTGCTCATTTGCAGTATTCGTTTTATCTAGCCAGGAGGAACAAAAGTCTGATTGAGTTTTGCCAGAGTTAAACCTACAGCCATTAACGAACAGATATTATAGACCAGGAGTGTGCAAACTCTTTTGTCTGCGCCCCCCTACCTGCTCTCCCCCCCCCCCCCGATATTTCCGCGCCCCCCAGTTTGCACACCCCTGTTATAGACAGAAGCCTTAATACTGGCCAGTTCCAGAGCTAAGAAACGCATGCCGTGTTCACCCTGAAAATGAACACGAGTACCATCTTGCAGTATCAATCATGGATAAAAATATAATAAAATGATTAATGCTAAAAAATATATATATATATATATATATATATATATATATATAATATATTAAATGTACAAACTGAAATATTGAGATTTTTAGTCTAATTATTCCACCATTATACAGGCATACCCCGCTTTAAGGACACTCACTTTAAGTACACTCACTTTAAGTACACTCGCGAGTAAGGACATAGCGCCCAATAGGCAAACGGCAGCTCGCGCATGCGCCTGTCAGCACGTCCTGAACAGCAATACCGGCTCCCTACTTGTACCGAAGCTGTGCGCAAGCAGGGAGACTATAGAGCCCATTACAAATGTGTTATTTACATCAGTTGTGCACATATATGACGATTGCAGTACAGTACATGCATCAAGAAGAGGGAAAAAGTTAGTGCTTCACTTTAAGTACATTTTCACTTTACATACATGCTCCGGTCCCATTGCGTACGTTAATGTGGGGTATGCCTGTACAGTCAATTGTGCAATAGCCTTCATTAATCTTAATCTGTGGCTTCTGAATAACCTTTAGAATTCACTGGGCTCTGGGGAGAGCTCCATTTTAACCTCCCGGACGGTTTAATATTTAAATCGATTATATCTCCTGAACGCCTCATTATATGAAAAATAAATAAATAAATACAAAACACCGTTGGGAAGGGCAAGAAGAGAGTCTTAGCTCCTTGTATATTGACCAGATGGCCACAACTGGTATAGTAAATTATAATGTCGGTGCTAAATATCAGGACAAATATAATCTGGCCTGAAAATGTAGGAGCATTTCAAGTCTTGATCTAATCTCTGTCATGTCCCTGCTTCTGCTGCTTCAACGAAGACCTCGCTTGTCTTCCCAGGATTAGTGTCCTGTTCCACGCCGGCTCTCGGGGGTTTACCACTGACTATTCAGCTCAGTTACTTCCTGGTTCCAGCACTATTTAAACTAGGTAGTGCTTGTAACCTGGCGGCTGCTGCCGCTCATGTCCCTGACTCTACTTGTTGCCTGGCCTCCGTTTCCTGCCGCTGGACTTTTCCCCTTTGCTATCTGGTCCCTTCTCTCATTAGCTGGGTTTCCCCGTTTATGACGCGTGCTTGGCTGACCACTCATTTGCCTGCCGCCTGCCTGCAACCGTGCCGGAATTTCTATCCTTGGACGAGAAAATATGTCTATATTGTGGACAAAAAGGACATTATGTAAGAGAATGCTCACGACTGATGACGTTGAATGAGTCCACTGGAATGTAGGTAGGAGTGTACCTCCGAGGGTTACTCCCGTAGAAAGCAACACGCATAATCCGTAGCAGAGGGATCGCACTATCTGTTAGCTTTGGAAGTACTGGTCAATTCAGGAGCATCAGGAAATGATATGAATCTTTAGAACGCGGGGGACCACTCCATACCCATGTTTCCCAAAGAAAACCCGTAACGGGTCAGATCGATAGATGGGGCTTTGTTGACGTCTGGAGCCATCATGCACTAAACCATTATGTTACGCATGAAAACTCGGAACCACGTGCAGTACATTCACTGTGATTTAATAAACGCACCACATTGTGAAGTGGTCCTGGCCATTCCATGGCTAATTACGCACAGTCCAGCTATCGATTGGCCGGTTTGCAAGATATCCTGTCACGCTTTTGTCGGGAGACATTGACTTCAAGGATCATTCAGCTTGACGCTTAAAAGGGATTCTTCCAATATGCCTTCGGAACAGTTCATGGCTAATTCCAGCTAGGAACTGCCGAAGAGCATCAGGTCTGCAGGGATGTTTCCAAGCCAGTAGATGTTTTCCCCACAATAGTCCTACGATTGTCCCATCAACCTTATTCCTGGAATTCCCCTATTCCCTGGCCCTTTAAGAAGACTGGGTACTCAGGGAATATATTGAGGAAAGCCTAAGGAAAGGTTTTATACGACACTCCGTGTCCCCGTCAGTGGCCCTGCTATTTTTTTGTACAGATGAAAACGGGGGATCTTCGCCCCTGCATTGACTATTGAGAATTTAATGATATTTCCATCAAAAACCGATACCCACTTCCGCTTATCCAAGATCTTATTGATCAACTTCAAGATATGTCCTGTTTTTCCAAATTGGATTTAGGGGGGGCATGCAGCCTGGTGAGGATCCATGTGGGGGATGATTAGAAAAAAAGCGGTTACGATAAAGTATGGACACTTTGAGTATTGAGTAATGCATTTGGACTTTGCAATGCCCCTGCTGCGTTTCCGTTTTTTTATTGGTGACGTTTTTAGAGATATACTTGGCGTATTTCAGGCTGAATTCTTGGATGACATTCTAATTTACTCTTGTCAGAGTCTCTGACCTACTCTCTATCACAGAGCTGTGCTATCTTGTGGTTTATTCCCTCTATTTTAAGAACGAGGGGATCACTGTCTGTCCCAACATCCAGCCAAAGAATTATCCTCACAAACGGAAGAAGAAATCTGTGATTTGGGAGCTACTGACTACCCAAGAACTTATCAGTATTATTTATTATTATATGACCAATATCACCAAAGTCACTTATTTTGTTGTTTATTGTAGCGCCACTTCCGAGCGCATTGCATTTTCTGTTTCATGTCAGTGGCGTACAGCTTGATCGTAGCAATACAGGAGAAATTACTACCTGCTCCAGAAACATTTGTTGGTGCCTATGTGTCAGGGTCTCGCATGGATCGCTCCCCCCCCCCTGGCGCGTCACGCCAGCCATCCGGGGACGCGCATGGACTCCCACCTGCGCGTGCACACCGGCGCAGCAAACAACCATCCCAGATGCGCACCCGCAACGGCACCAAAGAGCACAACCATGGCAGCGGCGCACCTGCCGCGAACCGCACACTCCCCGCACGTATACGCCGCTCGGCGGCTAATGTCAGGACCACCCTCAGCTGTGCCACTCCTGAGCTGCAGGTAACTTCCTCCTATCGGTTCTCTACCTACATCTACAGCACTCCCCCTGCCTCCTTTTCATTGGTTCCTCTCCCTACATATACCCACTCAGCCCTCTTCTTGTTGCTGAGCATAAACCGTTGTTTATGCACCGTGCTCATTGCAGCCTGAGTTTGCCTGTATCCGGACCTTGTTTTGATCTCTGTTGTGACCCCCTGCCTGTACCTGACCCATCTCTTCTATATCCCTGGACTTCGGCTCGTATTTGGATTCCCGCTCTCTCCGCTCCTCGACCTCGGCTTACGGACAATGACTACTCTTCTCTCTCCAACCCCCTGGACTACGGAAAGTACCCCGACCTACTTACACTCTCCTACCCTGACCCGGCTTCACGTCCCTGACTCTGCTATGCGGACCTGGCCCTGTGGTTGTAGGGAGGCGGTCATTTACACCCCCACCCCCGCCCCGTGGTCTAGTCCAGGTTGTAGTGAGCACCAGTGACACTATGAAAGTAAATAAAGCTGCTTACACAGGTCACACATTGATGGCTGTACCAATGAACTAAAGCACCTGAATTAACAATATACAGTACCTGTATTATCTCAGTCACAAGACAGTGCCCTGTCCGTTGACAATATATGTAGCATGAAGGTATTAAAAAGATATAGTGGCCCTTTGTTACCAACATTCCAAAATCCTTCCTGTAATAGTTTCCCTATAGGAAACTATACTACTCGCAACTTTAAATGTGAGATTTGGCAAACATTTATTAAAAAAAAACATTCTTACATGCAGATAATATTAATTCAGCCCAGTCTAAATACATTTCCTTCAGGTTGAAGTCTTTTAAAATAACACTGTTTTACCTTTCATTCAACTCCAAGGTAAATTGTCAATGGTTAACCCAACTAGTTTTAGGCAGAACAGTGTTGACTAAGTAAAAACCACAAAGAATGAAAGCTCCCTCTGAAAATGAATGTCAAGTTAAGTATCTTTTCAGTCGCTACAGTATAAGCAGTGAACCATGAGTACAACAATGTGACGATGGTTTGGAACAATGGGTGGAAAATCCAGTCAAATATATCGAAGAGGCTTTTGTGCAGAGTCACGCACATAAAATATATGCCATTGGAAAGATCCTTCTCTCTCCAAAAGGCTCATCTGTGTTCTCCAACTGTATGTTAAAGAATAAGGATATCTTGGGAGAAAACCCCCAAGAAATTTAAACAAGGTCTTCCAAGGCCTCGTCCCCACTGCTCGCGGCTGTGCGCGCTATGGCGGCGCGGTGCAAACAAGATACGACCCCAGTCACTGCCGCCGCGTACCTGCAGAAAGCACGATGCGTGACCGCCTTTGCCAAAAGACAAGATTTGTGTATTTCGGCGCGGCGGCCGAGCGTTTGCCACGTCACGGTGGTGGTTCAGCCAATGAGGGTGAACCAGCCGCATGACATCATGGCCGCGCCCTCCCCCCCATCGCGATCTCCTGTTCTTCTCCTGACGCGCAACCACAGACCAGAGGTAGCGGCTGAAACTGGTGCATGCGCCGCCGGGCGCTCCGACACGAACGTGCACGCAGTGACCGGGGTCCAGATCCACAGAGCTGCGCTAATTCAGGACTCCTAACGCCAACCCACAAAGCTAATTATACAGAAACACAACGGCCATTAGGGATCTCATAATCTTAACATTACGTTAAATTAGCACTGCCTCGCATTAGCTTCAAATAACCTGACTCGCGTTAAGCAGGGGTTACCTAAAGGTGACGCTCGCTCCCCCAGGCAATGAAATAAAAGGGTGGGGAGTAGGATGCAAATCTGTAAATTATACATGATTATTTAAATCAATGAAATATACTTTGCATATTCAAATTAGCATATATCCCAGGTACCAGGTATATATATATAGATCTTAGAACTATTTTTTCCCCCAAATTTGGTTCCCCAGCGGATTGTCCGGTTCCGTTAGTCTGCGGATTTCAGTGGGTCAATCTGCAAAAGAGCGATTGGCGTTTTGCGGATTCTGTATTATTATTATTATTATTATTATTATTACCGATACAGTCCGTGGATTCCGCAATCTGTTGCTGGATTATTAAGAATCCGCGCACTGTATTGATTCTACAAATCCATCCACAGGTTATATGCAGGTTATATGCAATGACGGATTTTGATGAATTCCAGGGGGTGTGGGGGTGATTGAGTGTGTGGGGGGGGGAGGAATTGAGTGTGTGCGTGGGGGGGGGGGGTGGGGGTGGGTGTATGGGGGTGGGGGGGGGGGGGGGGGGGGGGGGGGGGGGGAGGAAGAGAGAGAGAGGGGGTGTATAAGAGGTAGGGGGAGAGGGAGGGAGGGAGGAAGAGTAAGAAAAGGGGAGAGGATGAGCAGGGTGGGAGAGAAATACACAGGGAGGGGGAGGATGAGAGGATGAAGTGTGAGAAGGGGGAGAGAAATAGAGGTGTGAGAGTGAGGGGCAGGGGATGCGTGCCAAGGCCACTGACATGGGGATCCCGATGGAAACTCTAGATTTATTTAGCAATTTTTATTTGGCGGCGGCTTTAAAAAATGTTGACCCTTCAGAAAGCGTGGCATGGTATACCCCCTGGGGAAATAGATCTCTCGCTCTCGTGCCGAAGTTGGATTTATTTTTACATGCCCGCCCAAGTCTATACCCAGTAATTGATCTTAAAACTGCAGACCAAGCAATATCCTACATGTGTTTTTTTTTAAATAAATCAGTTCTGTGCTATGAGAAAATACTTCTAACATTTTTTTAACAACTGAATTACATTTTTAATGTATTATAATGTAATAAGCATTTTTTGTTTCTATAGCAACCATTTACAAAGTCACATTCCCTTCCTCTTTTGAAACAGGCTCTGACACACCCCTTTTTGAACCCTGCCCTCTCTCTAGCAGAGCACCAATTGTATCTAGTGACTGCCTGGTCACATGATCTTCCTCCCAGAACTTTGCATCTTTGGTCCTCTTCTGCTGCACTGGCAGCCATTTAGTGAACCCCCCGAGCCGAATCTTCGCCGATCGATCACAGGAGAATGGACCGGTCGGCAATTAGCTAATCACTTATCATTGTGTGGATTGTATTGATGCACAATTTTTTTCAGTAAAATAAAAAACGGTCAGAAAAGGTGAAGGGGAAACACAATTATATAATTTTAATTCACATTACACATTACTTTGGTAATATATGTTTTAAGTAAATTTATTAAAAGTTAACTTTTATACCTGGTGGTGTGCATTTAAGTGAATTCTTTTACGGGGCACATCCAATTTGTGTTTCCCCTTCACCTTTTCTGATTCACTTTTCAGTTCACAGTTTGCACCCATCATTTGATTACCTTATTTATGTACATAATCACTTTATTCACTAGTATGGTCCTGTGATCACTCCCTATCCTTCTGTTGTCTCTCTAAATAAAAAACGGTAGCTTGGAGTCCTGCTTTAAACGGCAAAAGTTCCCCTTAATTCTGTTTTTTGTCTTGAATGCTTCTGTCACTAGGTGGCACTGTCCTGCCTTTTAAATGGCCAAATAACGTGCAAAACATCAGCCAAAGGTTCAGTAAATGCCGGTAGCCGGGCAGCTCTCCCCGCTAAGCACCGTATTGTATAGAATGAGGGCGGCAATAAGGCAATTTTAAGCATCTACATTGAGTCCATGTTATCAAAGGTTAAAAACGCTTATGCATACAGTATATTAGTATTAAAGTCATGAATTACTAAATTCGTTGAAATATACTGAGGATCGCTTATCCGGGGGAAGAGTGAGAACTCTCCGAAAATATCTATTTGTGTTCCAGATAAAAAAGGAATCACCTAATACTGAGGTAATCATTTATTCTCACCTAATACTGAGGTACTCATTTATTATCACCTAATACTGAGGTATTAATTTATTATCACCTAATACTGAGGTACTCATTTAATATCACCTAATACTGAGGTACTCATTTATTCTCACCTAATACTGAAGTACTCATTTATTCCCACCTAATACTGAGGTACTCATTTCTTCTCACCTAATACTTAGGTACTCATTTATTCTCATTTTATACTGAGGTACTCATTTATTCTCACTTAATACTGAGGTACTCATTTATTCTCACCTAATACTGAGGTAGTCATTTATTATCACCTAATACTGAGGTACTCGTTTATTCTCACCTAATACTGAGGTACTCATTTATTCTCACCTAATACTTAGGTACTCATTTATTCTCACCTACTACTGAAGTACTCATTTATTCTCACTTAATACTGAGGTACTCATTTATTCTCACCTAATACTTAGGTACTCATTTATTCTCACCTACTACTGAAGTACTCATTTATTCTCACCTAATACTGAGGTACTCATTTATTCTCCACTATCGCAACTGCCACTAACACGGCGACTTCTATTTATTTCATTAAAATATACTAAAAATGAGGCTTCACAACATCAAATACATTACCCCTCCATGGTATGAAACTACATTAAAGAAACGGTGAAGCGGTGCAGAGAATTAGACCTCATTTAATATAGTGAATAATCAAGATTTCTTTTTGCATTTTCTAGCTGTCGTTTCTAGCTTTTTATTTATTTTTTACATCTAAAGTAACTTTATAGAAACAGGCAAAACATTGATGGCATAATTAAGAATTTGGCTCAAAATGTATACTTTCTTTCAGTAATTCAACATTATATGCCATTTACAGAGCCTATAAAATGAAGGTAACGAGGAAAATAAGAGCCAGCCACGGAGGATTGAGACCTTGTAATAAGTCTACATAAAGTATAGGAGAAATGAACCACTTCCAAATGTGTGAATTCTTTCACTTTCATACAGCAGATTAAAATACCCCCTGTGAGCACAGTCACGTGCCTCAGACGGGCCTGCTCCCCCCAGCACTCCTAGTACAGGGGTGCGCAAACAGGGGGACGCGCCCCCCCCAGAGGGGGCGGGAGATTTGTCTGGGGGTGGCGCGAGCGGTTGCAGAGGTCCCGCGCTCTTCCCTGAGGCGTTTAAATTTAATGCTGGGGGATCACGTGAGGCCTCCGCAACAATAAAACGTACCGGGATTCAGACGCGGTGACGCGTCTCCGTGGCAACGTTCTTCAGACATAATAAAAGACAAGGAATAACCCCTGAAGTTGTTGGATCTGCAGAACCCCCCTCCCCCCCTTGACTTGGATGGGTGTTTTTCCGGCGATCGCTTTAGTGTACAGACGCAGGTAATGTTATTACCGCTGCCGGTGCATTGCAGGGGGACATGCACAGCGCACCAGTGGGAGAAGCATTGGCCATGCACAGATAGGGTAGGAGCGCACGTGTTATCGCACCCGTGGGTGCCATCACACGTGTTATATTTGTGGTCAGTTTACCAGTGTCTTTTCCACTTCCCACCATTGTTTTCACATACCTCTGAAATATCTCAAAACCTTCATGATGGAGACATCATTTTCATCTGTTTAACGGTAAGGCTCCTACTCAATACCATGTCTTCACCATGGGGCAGGTGGTTTTAGAGCACCCAGAATAAGGGCTTAAATCTGCCAAACCCCGTGCACCACGTCATTTGTTTTCTTTCTTAGTTCTAGGATTGAAGAAGGGGGTCTCCGGAGCTGATCTGTGTTCATTTCAGCTCAAGGGACCCCCTACTTCCAGAGATACTTACCTCTTTAGGGGGTGCAGGTATCTCTGCAGCAAGGGAAAGTGTGTGCCTAACCAAATTGCGGCTTAAATGTCCCGCATCACGCGGGCCGATAGGAAGCTACGGCGGCTTCCCTCGCGGCTTCTTCTTCGCCTGCGTGACCAGGACCTTTACATTCTGCAGGGATACCGGCACCAGAGGTAAGTACCTCTGGAAGCAGGGTGTCCCCAGAGCTCAAATTAATGGGGTTCAGCTCTGGAGACCATAGAACTAAAAAAGGTGCAATGATAGAAAAAGAGACAAGCATGACCTTGTTTCAGAAGAGTGCATTAGACACCCTCTGATGCTGCACACCCTCTGAGTGCATTAATAGGCAGGCTCTCTGTGAGCTCCCCTCTGGGCATAGGCAGGCTCTCTGTGAGCTTCCCTCTGGGCATAGGCAGGCTCTCTGTGAGCTCCCCTCTGGGCATAGGCAGGCTCTCTGTGAGCTCCCCTCTGGGTATAGGCAGGCTCTCTGTGAGCCTTTAGAGTAGTGTGGAGCCATTCCAGGGAATGTGATCTAACCAGGGGAATAACAATAAAGGGAATCCTTACCCTACCCTAGACATACAGTGTGTATATATATATATCCTGCAATGACATCACTATCACTAGGCAGAAGTAGGCGGGGCTTTGATTCTATTTAGTCACCCAGCACCATGTGATGGGGAAGGGTCGTTACTGTGTGTGGGCTCACACAGTTAACCCCTTAAAGCCATAGTAATCCTAAAGGGGTTGGATTACACTTGCATTAAATAATAACAGTGGAAGCATTTTACAAATAATTATACACTTTTGATCATACATTTTGATCATACGTTAAATGTACTTAGATGTTGGAGTAACCACAATTAAGTTATCATGGTATTATTACGAAGCATCCACATGGACCATGAGGGAGGTCCTCGTTTGACCATATAATTGGTCGTGCTCTGTCATATATTTATGTCATTGATATTCCAAAGTGAATCAGTAATCCATCATAAATCCCCCCATAAATTGTCAGCATTGTATGTTAAAGGTGGCAGTTTCTAACGGAACACAGTTTTTGGAACAGAATACTTGGCATTTCTGAAAGTCTTCAACGTCACACTTTTACATAACTTCAATAAAAATAATAATTTCTTTGTAAGGTCAGTAGATCCATAAAACTTGAATTTTAGGAGTATGAGTTTATTATATTAAAAAATGCTGAAATTATCATCATAACTTGACATCAAAAGTTTACAAAAACATGTCAGCGCGACCTTACTTTAAGATAATTTCTGTAAATGAGGCAGTGCAGATATCTTTCTGTTTGAAGATTAGAAGAATGCAAATCTGTAAAGCATGCTACTTGATAATAACATATCCAGCCACAGTAGTTAAACATAGTAGCATACAGGCTTTTATCTGCTATTCAGCAGGTCTCAGCCCCCCGATGGGCATCTCATTCCTGCTCATTGTCTCGCATTAGGGCTGTTATATAGTGTGTGCGGCCATGCGCGCGCACTTGCCTGTGCGAAGGCGCGTGCACATGCTGCACACGTTTTGTGAGTATACTGTGTGCGCGACTGTATGTGTGTGTATGTATGTGTGTGTATGTGTATGGGTGTGTATGTATGTGTTTTCAAATAAACACACAAAATCCACGGGGAGCATGGGGAGGAAACAAAAATAAATTTAAGTGCAGCAAAAATGACAATGTGAAAAAAGCCTTCAAATGACTTGGCTCTAATGAATTGACTACTTACAAGATGTAAGAGTCAAAAAGGCAGGGTGGACTCAAACGGTCAGAGGTAAGTGGAGGAAGAAAGCAGTCGCTTTCGAAACGCGCAGAGTGGGAGTCTTATTCAGAGAGGAGCATACAGCAGAGGAGTTGCAGGAGGATCCAGCCCTCACCGAGCGGCGAAACCGGAAGTGACGTCACACGCCAGTCGGAGCAGTGTAAACAGCTGACCGGAGGCTGAGGCGGAGGAGTGGGGGAATGTTGTGGGACGGTGAGCCAGCTGGCTAAAATCTTCCTACACGAATGCAGTGTGATATGCCCGTTTTTTATTGTTAGAATGTGAGTATAATATTTTATTGTTATAAAGCCATTTTTATCTTGAGTGGTCTGCGCTATGCCAGTTTTTCTCTGTACATTGGGGTACGTGATCCTGGGGACCTGATCCACCTTGATGACAACTGCATCATCCACTTACCTCTGACCGTTTGAGTCCACCCTGCCTTTTTGACTCTTACATCTTGTGAGTAGTCAATTCATTAGTGCCAAGTCAATTGAAGGCTTTTTTCACATTGTCATTTTTGCTGCACTTAAATTAATTTTTGTTTCCTCCCCATGCTCCCCGTGGATTTTGTGTGTTTTGCTGTTAGTGTGAAGACTACCCCTTCCACTGGGATCCAGAGCAGGGGGTAAAACTGTATTTACTTAAATTTTATCACATTTTTCACTTATTTAAGTTTTTGATTAGTCACTTATTATTAGTGTCCACTTTTTATTTGTTTGCGCCTGTGTTCACTTTACCACTATACAATTGTGTTTTCAAATAAATAAATAAATAAAACCTGTAATAATTTTTTTTAATAACGTTGAACACACACACACACACACACACACACACACACACACACACACACACACTTACATTTTCAGCGGCGGTAGCGGCGCGATTTCTTTCTTGTTTTCTTCTTTCCCGCTGTCGGCCGGTTCCACTCTCCTTGCCGTGCACGCGCGGCACCATTGTAGAAAGGCTGACTAACGTCAGCCAACTATAACTGCCACACGTGCGCACGGCGTAGCACGCGCCCGCACTATAAAACGGGCCTTAACCTGCAGCATGACCCAATAGCATAAGAACAGCTTAAACACGAAGGTTTCTCTCTTTTTCAAGAAAAAGATTCCCATCCAGCTGGAATATGCTGGCGACTCCACCCTGCTCACACAGGCAAAGACACGCGGCAGCTCGGACTCTGAGGCTCAATCCGTCTCTCACTTGCAAACTGCTTTCCACAAACAGTATATCTTGCATCTTATGGATAATATGAAACAGACCTTCCAGTCGCAGTTTAGAACAGCACTCTCTGAAATTAAGCAGGAAGTGTTGGAACAAACGGACTCTTGAGGGTTAAGTCGATAACCTGATACTCGACCAGGGCGCCTTGAGGAGATCTCTGCAAGGCGCCGGGTGACATTGGGCTTTGAGGCAAAGTGTGGATTCCAATGGCTAGGGCCAGGGGGACTGGACTGAGGCCGCAGTGTGGCCGTAAAAACGGGTTGCATGTCACAAACCTGGTTCAGGGCAGATGTTGTGAAGAACGGTTGAGGAACGCCCGAGAAACAGGCAAGCACAGTAGAAATGGACAAGGCATAAGTAAAGGTCAGGGCAGGTTGGAGTTGAGTGAAGTTAAACAGGCTGGGGTCAGGGTAGGCTGAAATCAAGCTTGTAGTCAGGCAGGCTGGGGTCTTGTGGTCCTGAAGGATTATTGCTGCGGGGGTTCTATGCTTCTGAATGGGCCATCTACAGAGAGAGAAATACTGCAGGCGTACTGGAGCAGGGAAAATCTGTCACCGAGGACAGTAAGTCGGGCAACATCTGTATAGATAGAGCTCACAGGTATTCCGGAGCCATCTAACATCTGTATTGATAGAGCTCACAGGTATTCCGGAGCCATCCAACAGCTGTATAGATAGAGCTCACAGGTATTCCGGAGCCATCTAACATCTGTATAGATAGAGCTCACAGGTATACCGGAGCCATCCAACAGCTGTATAGATAGAGCTCACAGTAATATTGGAGCCATCCAACATCTGTATAGTTAGAGCTCACAAGTATACATGGGCCATCCAACATCTGTATAGATACAGCTCACAGGTATACCGGAGCCATTAAACATCTGTATAGATAGAGCTCACAAGTATACTGAGGTAACGGAGCTATCCAACATCTGGTTTAGTTCACTACTAGAGAATGAAAGAAAGATGTTTTTATGTAATTAGAAAATAGAATCAACAGATAATTGTATAATTGGAAGCCAAATAGCCCCATTATTAAGTTAATTGTACCAAAAGGGAACTTCTAAGCACTCACTATAATATAAAAAAAACTCCATTATCCCAGGCTCCCCTCCAAAATAAAGACTAAGACTAATAAAAATAGATTATAAAGGGAACAGCACTCAACCCAAAATATACCAAAAATATGTGTAAGTAGAGATGGACGAATCCGCCCAAATCCGTTTTGCGTATTTCCCCCCAAAATCCATTTGGGGTGTAAAATCCGCAAATGGATTTGGTCAGTTTTAATCTGTGCATATTCATCAAAAACCGCGATTGGATACAACCCGCTGACGGATCGCGGAATCCGCGGAGCGTATTGGTAATAATAATGAAAAATGTGCAAATTGAGAATCGCCATTTTTAAGACTGATCCGCTGAAATCCGCGAACCAAAGGATCCGCTGAGGATCCAAATCAGCCGCAAAAATGTGCCCATCTCTACACGTAACTCTCTTGTCTGGGTCTAAAAGAGGTCACGTGAGATAAATGGCGGTGCTCAGTCTCTCAGGCCTTTACAGTGCTCTGGGTAGGTGCAGGTTGGGCGTGAACAAGCACATCGAAAAAAGATGGACGGCAGAAACTGTTATAAAACACAAAGGCGCTTTGACAGCGGACAATAATGGTCCCCAGACATTGACATACTTGGTTCTGGTGATACACAGCGGCTATTACTTTCTACAATCCCTCTTTAAACACTGCAACCCGAAATGAACAACTACATTCTTTGTTCCTGATCCATGCCATGGGGTGATATCCATTGCTATGTATACAGTATATACGTACACTCTCATGTATTATTTCCTTATGAGCCTTTCCATGTAGATTATCATGCTTCTTATTATCATGCTATTTTCCATGTGTTGGTATTGGACTTTTGAGCTCATTTATATGTATATTCAAGTGAAAAAACTTCGGGTGGTAATAGTCCGGTCGGAGGTAGCTCCTACGTTGTGCTGGTGGGGGCTAAGGACGTCAAGGCAATCGAGTGAAGCAGGCGCAAGCTTTACAGGGGAATGGCGAGGTTTGTTAAGGAGATGGAAGGTGTCATCCGGCAGAAGAAGTTGGAGGAAACAGGTTGTTTTTGGGGGGGGATGGGGTTTATCTGTCCGAGGTGGGCATGGACATTTCCAATGTGGGCATGCAGGCTGGCCTTGAAGCCACGTTGGTGTTGGTGGGGCGGTGAGGCAAGTTGAAGGAATTAAATCGCCTCCCTTGTGGCGGGAGCTAGGTATGGTGCCAGGTATGGTGCCAGACTGGGCCCTAGGGTACATGGTGAGCTAATGCCCTGGGTTGTTTCGGGCAGATGGTATAATGCTCGTTTGGTGTATATATTACCATGGTGGTGTGGCCAGCAGGGGGGGGTCTACGAGCCACGTCTATGTGTTGGCTCACGACATAACCCCAAGAAGTCTGGCATGGTTCGATTTACGGGTTATATATAATGTTTATATGTTGGAATAAAAGCTGTGTCCATTATACCCCATATACAGTGTGGCGTGTTATATGCGTCCGTGTGTATTATTGGGGGAAGTAAAGGTGGGGCATCCATGGGTCGAGGGAGTGAGAGTGGGAGGGCGAGAGGGAGTGAGTGAGAATGGGAGGGGGAGAGGGAGGGAGTGTGAATTGGAGGGAGAAGGAGTAAGTCACAAGTGCTATATATATATATATATATATGTATATATATGTATATATGTATATATATATATATATATATACATATATACATATATACATATATATAGTCAGGTATGGAGATTAGCACTCACGTGTATATATATACACCCCCAAACACACCTTTAGACAACCATGGTTAGCACCAACCGTGTTGTTTTTTTAAGAATAGGATTGAAGGAGGGGGTCTCCTGATCTGAACCGCGGTGATTTCAGCTCCGGGGACTCCTTGCTTCCCGGGATAATTACCTCTGTAGATGCTGCTGGTAGGAGCCCCGGCTGGGTTTACAATATGGCGGTTTAAAAGTCCTGCATCCTGTGGGCCAATAGGAAGCTGCAATGTCATCCCTTGTGTCTTCCTTTTGGCCTATGTGACGCGGGAGCTATAAACTGCGCAGAGATGCTGGCAGCACCTACGGAGGTAAGTGTCTCTGGAAGCCAGGGGTCCCCAGAGTTGAAATGAACGCAGTTCAGCTCCAGAGACCCCATGCTTCAATCTTGTAATAAAAGAAAAAATATAAAAAAAACATAAGGTGTCGCCAGGAGTGCCCCTTTAATGCATACCCCTCTGTGTAACCAGACTGAATAATAGTCCTTCAAAAGTGAATAAATGTTGTTGGATTTATATTTTAACTTTGCATAACTGTTCAACGGTTTCTTTAAATACTTGTGTCAAATGACCTCATATTTTTCTGTGACTGATATTCACATTTCAGACTTCTTCTAAGCCAAAGCACACAATACTCTTTATGAATTACAAGTCCATGCTGTATGTTTATACAGCCTCTCCCCGCAGGATTACCGCAACATAGTGATTTGGTAATACACTTAAGCTTCTGAATGGGAAAATAAATCCGGGTTCTTGTCATGTCGTATCTATAGGTAAGTAAGTGGGGCTTACCGGCCTGACATCTGTTACTCAGGTACACTTTGACATTCATTTACGGTGACGGGGATTTTACAGAAACATTATTCCGACCATACTCTGGTCTGACCCTCCTGTGCACAAGTGGCTTTGTTACCAACACTATCAGTATTATTAAGGCAAGCAAGGTTCCTTCGAAAATAACCAATATGGATGAATCAACATATATAAACATGTCGCATTTTCTACTTGGCAATAACCCATAAAATAAACATTAGCAGTGCTGCGTATAACGATTATCCATTCATTATTAAGGTCACTTTAATACCGGAGTATCCCTGGAATATCACCCATCCTTATAGGTCAGTATTATTATGAAGGGGGGGAAATGATGATCTTGGTGTAGAAAAGAAAAATAATAAGAATGTGTTGAACTCGGGGGGCCGAGATGAGGTCGTAAATGTGTCTCTGTAATAGATCATAGTCACAGTTCCACAAAGGCTGCGACAATGTTTGTTGTATATTCTCTCGTATATGTTTGTTGTATATTCTTGTATAAACGCAATCCCTTTCCCGCTGGCGTTGCAAAAGTTCCAGTAATAATCGTCATCGTCATTTCTTTTTTTTTTTTTAAGTAAATATACACCTCCACTTAAGGGGGCATTGCAATACTTTACAGTCAGATTGAGAACAACTACAATTAAATCCAATTATTTTGTTACACAATAGTCAGGCAGAAGAAGCCAGAATTATAATACATGGTTGCATTAAATGAACAAAGGTTATACATTCAGTTTACAGACATTTCATGGACAGTGAGAGATATGAGTATGGGCAGATGTAACATATACAGGATTAAACTTGTGTTAGGAGAGGTAGGATAGGCCTGCAATGTGTTAGAAGAGGTAGGATAGGCCTGCAATGTGTTAGGAGCGGTAGGACAGGCTTGCAATGTGTTAGGAGAGGTAGGATAAACCTGCAATGTGTTAGGAGAGGTAGGATAGGCCTGCAATGTGTTAGAAGAGGTAGGATAGGCTTGCAATGTGTTAGGAGAGGTAGGATAGACCTGCAATGTGTTAGAAGAGGTAGGAAAGGCCTGCAATATGTTATGTAACCCATGTTCCCCCCCCCCCCTGGTCGCAGATTGGACCTCTAGGGTGTAGTGAGGGCTGGTTACATGTAATTGGGTGGTGCATACCTGTGAGGAACAGGAGGGCCTGAGTCTCCCGCATTGGTATTGGGGATAACAGGGACAGGCTTCTGGGGTATATGCCTTCATCTTTAGTGGTGGTGGTGCAGCGCCTCCATTCTCTGGCGAAACCTAGGGGATAGGTTGGAATCTTCACAGAGAAAGCCCTGGTCCCAGGGCGAGAGATTCCAATCTCACACACAGTCTTTTGTATAAAAGCAGCAATGTCTTTATTGTCCTTTTAACAGTGATACAGCACACAGCAGCAGTTCATATACAGCAGTGCTTCCAAATGTAACTGGACTATTTCTCCACTCCTCTCCTCCAGGCTGTACCCTAGCAGGATAGGCTGTTTGGGGCTTCAATACCCCAACCCCCACCTCCAGGATATACTCTCTGGGTGAGGGTAGATCTCCCCCCCTCACCCCCTCAGCAGGGTGAGGGGCATTGGTCCACCGCACTTAGTGCTATCAGCTCTACTCAGTATGCCTGAGTGTCTTATCTCCTGTTTCCTTGAACTCCCAGACCATGCTCTCTCTGTTGCAGCACTCTCCACTCTCTCTTGATTCCACTCCTGCACAACTGCCAGGGCAGGACTCCTCACACACACTCTCCAGCTCCCAGACAGAACTCCAACAGACTGAACACAGACACTCACAGGAGCAGCCCACTAAATAGATACAGCCCTGCCCCTTATGATGTCAGCAGGACCTCCCCTCTGTCTCAGGCCTGCCACAGAGTCAGGGGCCTACCTCTATCACTCAAGGCAGGGCTTGGTGGGGGGAAAACCCATGATTACTACTGGCGCCTGCCCTTAACAGGGCTTACTCCAGTAGGAGAAGGATAGGTAGCCCACTATTTCTTACAGGGGCTACAGTTAGAAGAGGTAGGATAGGCCTGCAATGTGTTAGAAGAGGTAGGACAGGCCTGCAATGTGTTAGAAGAGGTAGGACAGGCCTGCAATATGTTAGAAGAGGTAGGACAGGCCTGCAATGTGTTACAAGAGGTAGGATAGGCCTGCAATGTGTTACAAGAGGTAGGAGAGGCCTGCAATGTGTTAGAAGAAGTAGGACAGGCCTGCAATGTGTTAGAAGAGGTAGGACAGGCCTGCAATGTGTTAGAAGAGAGGTAGGATAGGCCTGCAATGTGTTAGAAGAGGTAGGATAGGCATGCAACGTGTTGTGCTAGAAGAGGCCCTGCACAAGGAGCTTACAATCTATAAGCAGGGTAATTAGACATTGGATACAGGGGATGAGAGAGTTGGTGAGTTTCAGAAGCAATAGTGCAGCTGTAACATTACCAAAGATCAGCGAACGGCAGCAGACGGTGACACCCTTTGGCTGCCCATCGGCTAAAGCCTTTGGGGCGACTCAGGTGTTATGTCCCAAAAATTCTTTGCTAGAAATGTTAACCCCTGACACACTGTCTTGATCTACAGGGACAGCAAAGGCATATTGAGGAGCCTCACTTAGGGAGATGCCTTTGGGATGACTCGGGTGTTGTGACCCAGAGATTCTTTGGTAGAAAAATTATGCAGGAAGAACCAACAGGTGAATGCGGGATCACAGACAGACTTACTGGGGCCCAGGAACAGAGTTTCAACTGTGCCCCCCCTGTGTCAGCGGTCTTTGTGAGACCCCCCCTCTCGCACCTCCCCATCTCTCCCACTCCCTCTCACACCCCCACTTCTCCCTCTCTCATACCCCCACCTCTCTCACTCCCTCTCCGACACCCCCACCTCTCCCACTCCCTCACACACCCACTTCTCCCTCTCTCAAACCCCCACCTCTCCCCTCCCTGACACCCCCTCCCCCTCTCCCCCTCCATCTCCCACACGCCCACCTGTCCCGTAACTTACACCACACCTCTTCCCCCTCATTCTCCCAAACCCCACGTCTCTGCCTCCCATATCCCCACCTCTCCCACACCTCTCACGTATACCCCCACCTATCCCTTACACCCACACCTCCCCCCTCCCTTACACTCCCACCTCTCCCCCTTCCACACCTTTCTCTTACACCCCCTCCCCTTACACCCCCACAGCTCCACCTACCTCGACCAAACCCCACCTTTCTCCCACACCCCCACATATCCCTTACACCCACTCCTCCCCCTCCCTCTCCAACACCCCACTTCTCCCTCTCATACCCCCACCAGTCCCCTCCCTGACACCTCTCCTCCTCCCATCCACCACACCCACTCCTCCCCCTCCCTTACACCCCCACCTTTCCCCCTCACACACCTCTCTCTACCTTACACCCCCACCTCTCCCCTTCTCTTACACCCCCACCTCTCTACATCCCACAGCTCCATCTGTCTCTCACAAATCCCACCTTTCTCTCTCCCACACCCCCACCGCTCTCATTCTCCCACACCAGGAAATTAACGCTTATCAGCGTTACCGGCCTCCTTCCATTCTGCACTTCTGGGGCCCAGGAACATAGTTTCGACTGTGCCCCCCCATGTCAGCGGTCTTTGTGAGACCCCCCTCCCTCTCGCACCCCCCATATCTCCCTCTACCTCTCACACCCCCACTTCTTGCTCTCTCATACCCCCACCTCACTCACTCCCTCTCCGACACCCCCACATCTCCCACTCCCTCACACACCCACTTCTCCCTCCCTTATCAGCGTTACCGGCCTCCTTCTATTCTGCACTTCTGATAGATAGATAGATGCTGCACCCTTGGCTGAACCACCCCTTCCAAGCTGGAGAGCTAATATCTCCCCTGCTCACGGCTGGTACAAACATCTGTAGCCCCGTCCAGTACAACTTGCAGCTGCCTCTGCAGCCACCGATCCTCATACCTCCACGCCCAGACCCGCAGCCCACAAGGAGTACCTGCTGCCCGGCCTAGGCCCGTGATGCCAGCCAGATGAAGGTAGGAATAGCTCACCTCACCTCTGATTGCCTTCTCCTGGAACTGCCACAGTCTTAAATAACTTCTCACTTGCCTTCATTGGTTGCCCAAACCTTTAACTTCCCCACACGTGCACTGCTACCTTAACCCCTAACAGGATAGCAGTGGGAAGGCAGGAGGGGGCCATGGTATTACAGGTTTTAGCTACACTGTGAATGTGAGAGAGGAGTAGAGTGTGACCCAAAGGCAGCGTGCTTGTGATAGTGGGTACTGTATAAGATAGAACTGCCGACAGTAATTGAGAAGTTGGCAGTAGGACCTGACTTGGATGGAAGTATGAGGAGCTCCATCTTTGACATGTTACATTTGGTTCTGCGGATGGCCATCAAGGATGATGGAGATACATTCAGAGACTGGTTTCTACAGAAGGTGTAAGGTTAGGGGTTGAAAGGTAAATGTGTGTGTCATCAAGATATAGGGGATGCTTGAACTATAGAGATGTGATTAGGTCACCTAGAGAGAGAGTGTAAAGAGAAATGAGAAGACGTCCCAGGACAAACCCTTGGGGTACCCCCACAGAGAGATCAGTAGAGGAGGAGGTGTTAGTAAACAAGATAATGAAAATGAGATGGCAGAAGTAAGAGGAGATCCAGGACAGAGCTCTGTTAGGGATACAAAGCGTATGGAGGATGTGAAGGAGAAGAGGGTGGTTCAGAGTATTAAAGGCTGCTGAGAGATTGAGCAAAAGGAGCAAAGTGTAATGACCTTTGTATTTTGCAGCATGGTGGTCATAAGTTATTTTGGTTAGGGCTGTCTCAGTGGAGTGAGCAGTGCGGAAGCCAGATTGTAGAGGGTCTAGGAGAGAATAGGTGGTGAGAAAATGGAGCAAACGAGAGAATACAAGACGTTCAAGGAGTTTAGAGGCAAAAGGCAGAAGGGAAACCGGGCAATAATTAGAGAGACAGGTAGGTTCACGCTTGTTGTTTTTGAGTAAGGGTATAACTGTTGCATAGCAGCAAATCGAAGCGCAAACTTTAGCTCAAGGTACATGTGAAAATAAAAACAGAAGAAAAACATGCAAGTGCAATTATACCAGATAAATATATGAAAAAAGTGCTAGTAAAGACTATAGATGTTCAACTCACATGATGTCAGATAAAAAGCGTTTTTATCACAAAGTGATATCTCCAAGTGTATCTCGAGGTATACTGCGGTACGTTTCAGAGGTCCGTGGTATATGAGAAGGAAAGAGAAAGACAGGACATAGTGTAAAATACAAAATAGAGCAATGTAAGACCAAACTCACATGCTCCCAGACAAATAAAAGCAATTTGACCACTCTGTGTCCAGGGGTATGTCGACCGGAGACACCACCAGTTTTTGCACAAATATAGTCAGCCTACGTAGTGCTATATATTCTTTTTAGCTCGTGCTGATTCCGGAGCCTGGCTACACACCATTTGAAACACTACAGGTCTTTGCCCCCTTTTTATTAGGGTACCAAACACTCTGACTTTGTCGTTCTATGGCCTAATTACAAACTATCTTTGTAGATGCTTTCCTTCTCTTTGATTCTCTTAGTATTTCTCACAGATAGGGATACTTCTTACTGAACCAACAAGTTCTGTATAGATGTTATTTCCTATGTTATTGTTGTTTCATATATTACAGTATTAACAAGAGGAGGGTGGTAAAGCTTGTGTACCCTTCCAAACACACGGAAAGTGCATGTGACAGAAAAATAGCTCTTATGTAGCATTTATTTTAGTTTTTTTGTCTCAATGACTGAAACCTTGCCTCTGCCTTTGTAATGAAGATGCACGTTTTTACGTTATTCATCATTTTTGGTGAGCTTTGCATATTTTTTTGTTTCACCTATTATTTACTGGGTTGTGGTAACTGACGCAGAACAGAAATGCCCAATAATGGTTAGATATATTTTGTTATAAAGCAAGTCACAGTTAATCAGTAAAGTTACGGTCTATTGCTGAGGAAATGTATTCTGCAGATGGAGGGTGTTAAGTGTTAGAAAGCAGTCCAGGCATTCCTGCAGTATAAAATTCTTGGGCAGCAGTGAAGGAGTGAAAAGAAAACAGGATATAATTAAACTGCCTCATATATATGTATATATTTCCATGAGGGAGTAACAGAGCAGTAATTTAAAAAAGGCAATAACTGAAGCCCTGCTGAGCAGCAGTTTTGGTATTCAATTCATAAATTGTTGGTGTACATGATTCTGAATTCTGCTTTTGTAGAAGGTGATTGATTAGCTATGGAGAGCTTTGAGAAATGTTGCCTATTTCTTGAGTTCATGTGGGAATTTACACATTCTTAACCTTGTCAGGTAACACAAAATCTGTAAATGTTTCTCAATAGATTTGTATAAATTGTCGTCTCCGTCCTTACAGCAAAACAACATGTTTGTTAATACTATAATTAAGAAATGTACCTGCTACTGAAGCAGGACATAGCATTGGTTCACTAATAGCATAGTGAGCTTGATTATTGTATGCCTAGTACTAGTACTATAGCTTTACTAGCATTGACAGAACCTCAGTGCTCAGTGAGGAGTGAAACATAGCTGTGTGTATGCATTGCTGTAGTAGTGAACTAATTGTTACCAGATAGAGACAGCGGAGTGCCTGCCGGTTTGGTGCTAAGGGCACCTCGCCTCCATTGTTGAAGCAGTATTTTAACACTTTTAACACAGCAATTTTGTTCAGGGTAACTTCTAGGGGGAGAGGGAGGCAAGGGGGGGCAAGATGTGTAAAGGGCAAAACCAAGGTTTTCTGCACGGTCTGCAGCGCTCCATGTGAAAGCAATGGTAGGATGAAAAGCAGGGGGCAAGACGTGCAATGGGAAAATAAGACAGAAACAAAAGGATACCTGAAAGATCTGCAGAGCTAAGTGTAAAGTCATTGTAACCAGGGAAAACACAGCACAGCGGACCAAAGAATAGCCAGACTGCTGCTCTGTGAACAAAAGGCTGGGGTTATTACCTAGGTGTAACAGTGTTTCCCCCCGGATGGGAGATCCCCCTGTTACCAGGTGTATGGTGCATGCTACCTGTATGCTCACAAGAGGCTGAGGTGTCCGCCGATGTTTGTGGGGACTGCAGAAGAAGATTCTGGGGTATATACCTGATATTTACTCCATGGTACTGAGCGCCTCCATCTGCTGTAGACTCCAGATGTATGAAGGTAATCTCCCACAGTAGAAAAGACTCCTCACCCCCCGGAAAGATTACACACCAGGCAGGAGGTATATAGAACTGGAACCGGCTTTATTCCTTTTCCCTTCACAACAACACAGCAGGTCTCTGCCTAACACAGTCAATCTGGTCTGGTTCCTCAAACTTCAGATGGTCCCTGGACCTCCACTACAGGTCAAGGGCCCCCACAGCAGTCCTTGCTTTTCCCCAACCCTCTAGCAGGACCAGGGGAATAGGTAATCCCTCACTCTCCCCCAGACGGAAGAGGACCTGGGCCTGCCAGTGCACAGCAGCCCGGTGTGATACCTTGTCTCTCTCATGGTCGAGACACACTAAAGAAATTAGGATGCCACCCCCTTGAGTACAGTAGGGGGAGGGTACCATGTCTGAACCCAGGATTGGGTACAACACAGACCTGATCCCACCTCCTCCCCTGTCACTCCAGGGTACTTACTGCCTAAGTGGGGAAACCCATGAATGGTCCTGACACTGCCTGCTCTTACCAGGGCTTGAATGTCAGGGAGGGCAGACTGGTAGCCAGACAAGGCATGGTTACATAAGCTAAGATGGCCGCTAGCCTCATGGGTATTCCTACTTTTTGTTTTGCCAGTC
This sequence comes from Ascaphus truei, assembly GCA_036426205.1. Classification (NCBI taxonomy): domain Eukaryota; kingdom Metazoa; phylum Chordata; class Amphibia; order Anura; family Ascaphidae; genus Ascaphus; species Ascaphus truei. Next base: position 4,267,484 of record CM071571.1, on the reverse strand, counting down.
CTGGGCCTGAATTTCACTCCTCTATGCACCCCTACAGGTCTACGGGAAGTACTACAGGAGAGAATCTTGACTAACATAATTTGCAGAAAGCAGGGCTCTTGCCATTATCTGAGAAGGAGATTGATCAACATAGACCACACTAGGAGTTTTTTTAACTCATCTGGTGCTGCTGAGATCTGGCTCTTCCTTTATACAGCAAACATACTCATCCATGCCCTACTTTCCCCCCATCTTAACTAGTTACCTTCAACTAACTGGCATCTTATAATCACACTTTTTTGTTTGCCAAATATATGTCTTTAAAAGGTCCTAAAATCCTGCGTCACTACATCTGCATGTGTCACACCGTTATTAAACAGCATGTGAGATGCAATAGGGGCATGGTGAGTAAAAAAAGGGGCAAAACTCCACTGCACAAAGTAGAGCAAAGATAACAATTAAATCGGGGTACTGCATCTGCATGTCATCCACGGGTCTCAGACTCCCAAAACCTCCCCCATTCTCACATGGGTAGAAAGGAAGAGATTACTGGCCGCGGGCCCTCCGTGTCCCGCCGACCCCCCCTTTTAGTAGGCGCGAAGGGTGCGTATTCCCATAAAAAAGTTCTTTATATGGTCATGGGAAGGGAAAGGAGAGCCCCGACCAACGTTTCAACGCTTCATCAGAGCATTATCGCAAGTACCTTGAGAAGCGTGAAAACGTTGGTGGGGCTCTCCTTTTCCCTTTTTCCCATGACCAATAAATAACTTTTTATGGGATACGCATCTCCTTCTACCTCTTTTTGGATTATACAGGAGGTGCTCTGCCAGTTCTCTTCCTTTCTACCAGTTTTCCCCTTCGGACGGAAGCACACCTGGGGAACCCCCTCACCTTTGGATCGCATACATTGAATTGCAGACTCAGAGGTGAGTTAACCGCTTGCCTACATGTTTTTCTGCTCAGGACTTTATTAGCTGTGTGGTACGTTATAGGGGGTCTTGTGCGTATTTCCTGGTTTGTTTATAATTAGCATCCCTTATTGTGAGCTTATTATCCAGGATTTGCAACCCCAGTACTGTCTACTACCAAGTTTACATTCAGGGGTCTCCCCACGAATATCTGGCTATTCACTCATCACCCATCTCACTTTGTGGTTCTACATTACGCACTCATAGCATTCTCAATGGAACCTACCTCCCCCATTCCATGGAACCTCCTCCCTCATTCTCACATGGAACCAACCTCCCTCATTCTCCATGGACCTGTCCCTCATCTCACATGGAACCTGCCTCCCCCTTATCACATGGAACCTACCTACCTCATTCTCACATGGAACCTGCCTCCCCCTTCTCACATGGAACCAACTTCTCTCATTCTCACAGGAACTACCTCCCATTCTCCATGTACCTACCTCTCCCATCTCACATGATACCACCTCCCTATCCATGGAAACTGCCCCCCCTTCTCACATGTGTTTTTTGAACCAAACCTCCCCTTCTCACATGTACCTACCTCCCCCATTAACACATGTACCTACCTCTCCCATTCTCACATGGAACCTGCCCCCCCCATTCTCACATGTACCTACCTCCCTCATTCTCACATGGAACCTACCTCCCCCGTTCTCACATGGAACCTGCCTCCCCCATTCTAACATGGAACCTACCTCCCTCATTCTCACATGGAACCTACCTCTCCCATTCTCACATGGAACCTGCCTCCCCCATTCTAACATGGAACCTACCTCCCTCATTCTCACAAGAAACCTCCCTCCCCCATTATCACATGGAACCTACCTCCCCCATTCTCACATGTACCTACCTCCCTCATTCTCACATGGAACTACCTCCCCAGTTCTCAACATGGAACCTGCCTCCCCCATTCTAACATGGAACCTACCCCCTCATTCTCACATGGACCCTCCTCCCCCATTTCTCCCATGGAACTGGCCTCCTTATGTCCTTCTAACATGGAACCTACCTCCCTCATTCTCACATGGAACCTACCTCTCCTATTCTCACATGGAACCTGCCTCCCCCATTCTAACGTGGAACCTACCTCCCTCATTCTCACATGAAACCTCCCTTCCCCATTATCACATGAAACCTCCCTCCCCTATTCTCACATGGAACCTGCCTCCCCCTTCTCACATGGAACCTACCTCCCTCATTCTGACATGGAACTTGCCTCCCTCGTTCTCACATGGAACCTACCTCCCTCATTCTCACATGGAACCTGCCTCCCCCTTCTCACATGGAACCTACCTCTCCCATTCTCACATGGAACCTACCTCCCTCATTCTCACATGTAACCTACATCCCTCATTCTCACATGGAATCTACCTCCCCCATTCTCACATGGAACCTGCCTCCCTCGATTCTGGGTAATGAATTACAAGATATAAACGATATCCTTTTGTAGCTTATTTTTTAACATAATTGTTTCTCAGATTGTTTGCATGATTAAAGACACCAGCATTAAGCCAAATATTAAATCTTTCTGCACGCATCAGTTTAAACGTAAGTTTGGATTCTGCCTTTTGAAGCTGGTAGTGGTTGCAAGCAGCACAAAATAAAATCTGATATATAAAAAGGACAAGGTGAAGCAGAGAAAGAAACTCCCCAGAGGAGATGGGTAAATTATTCGACAACATTTGAATTTGTCACAAATATGGTCTTTATTCACAAGCGTGAATATTCGCATATCCGTTTAGCATATCTCCCAGGTATCTCAGGGGTGCTCATTTGTTATGCATACTGAAGGTAACTCTCTAGGTGTTGTATAAAGGTGTGTTTGAGGGGATATATATATAAATAAATATATATATATATATATATATATATATATATATATAGCACTTCTCCCTCGCATCGACTAGTGGCATTAGTACTGTAGATACTTTTCATCTTCCTCACAATCATCAACTCCAAATCATCACAGACATAAGGTATCCCCTATGTACCCTATATGTCCTCTCAAAAAACCCTGGGAGCTGCTGTTGCGGTGAAAGTCTAAGCCCTCTTACCAACTTATCTGCAAACACATAACTGTCACTCAGTAACATAACGGAGGAACAAAGTCTGATTGCAGACACGCTGTTGCACAGCAGATCACAAGAGCCACGGCTGCTACAGCATGGATCTGTGTCCTATTGTAAATCTGTTACTCATTCAGCAGGCTTCCTCAGAGTAGTGGAGCTCGTGTGCCCACAATATCACGCTCCTTCTAGATTTCATTCATCTAGAAAAGCCTTTCCAGATCTGTACATGGAGAGGAAGGGCCAAGTCCCCACTGCCATGAGAAATGCCACTGTACCAATTGTCCATTTAACTACGGATATGAGGACAAGGGATACTGGTCAAACTCAGAACTGCGAGACTGCGACGGCCCGCTGGGTATCAGCTTCAGTAACAAGTAGCGCCACCATCAGGCTGCGTCCATAGACACTTCGCCCGTGCAGAGGCGCGCGGAGGCTGAGGGAAAGCGGGTGCTTTCCCTGGCCATGGTACGCGCGCCGTCCGTGGGCGTGTCTAGGGGCGTACCAGTGATGTCACGGAGCTAGTCCGCCCTCATTGGGCGAACCGCACGCGTGACCGGCCCGTTGCACCAAGAAATCAATTTAAACTGATTCCTTGCGCAACGTGCGCCCCTGCCACGCCGTATAAACGCGATCACTGCCTTTAGGCAGTCTGATTGCTCAGCGTGCGGACGCGTCCACGCGGTCGTCCATACCATGGACGCAGCCTTATCCTCCTTTCTGCTTACCAGCATAGGGGTGAAAGTGGTCATTCACAGGCACGCTTCTTCATGTACTGATGGAAGTATTTACCAGTGTCAGTCTCCTGTGTGTACTGAGGAATGCCATTTCCAAAGGGCAGAGTTTCTTGGGCGGTACTCTGGCTTTATAATTACAGATAACGGAACAAACGTTGGCCGCACACTACGACTTGGAGACTGAACACATACCTTGTTTTGCAGACATGGTACAGAATTTACCGGAACATGATAGGCCTGTGCCGGAGATTGTGTCTGTCTCACGTCACATCTCTGCTCATTTTCAGCATTCTGCCACAGGACGCAGAACACTGCAACAGCTGCAAGAAAAGTATCATCTGCCATCAAGTGAAGCAAGAGGCTGTAACAAGGTAACTAGCACCTTCTCTATGTTTCAGCGACGTCAGGAGCAGCAACAAGACATGAGCAGCTACACTGCATCCCGTGAGACATACTCGCGGATTTGTGTGAACTACTTAAACCATTTGAAGTAGCAACACAGAAAGTGAATTCGGGCAGTGCTAGCCTGAGTCAGGTCATACAGTGCCATTGCCTAAACTGTCAGCTGTCTGTGAGTAGGCTTACTGGCTCTGCACTTCTTTAACACCGGCTGTGCTGAAAAGCTGTGTAATGCAGCAGGCATACGTTTATAGGGATCCATGTTAAAATGGAGAAGAAGCACAAAGTGACAGTGTGAGTGCTCATTTGCATGTCATTAACCAGAATCCCTGGCTGCAGTGGAAACATTGTATGCTGTATTGCAGGGGTGCGCAAAGTGGGGGGCAAGATTATTTTGGGGGGCGCGGACTTTACCTACCTTTCCTCGGCGTCGCGTCGCCATGGCAACACGACATCAAATGACGCCACGGGGTCACGTGACGTGCGCGTCGCCATAGCAATGCAAATCAAATGACGCTGTGGGGGTCATGTGACGTCACGTGACCCCATGTGTCATTTGACGCTGGATATTGGGTAGGGGGGGGGGGGCGAGCTTAGGGGCTGGCAGGCAGGGGGGGCACAGCACAGAAAGTTTGCGCACCCCTGCTGTATTGTATGTCTTTTTATTTATATAGCGCCAAAAGTGTACTCAGTGCTTCACAAAGTATACAGGACGGAGAATTATTATAATACAATAAGCGCAGCAAAATCAGACAACAGGAAAGGAAATCCCTGCCCCGAAGAGCTTACAATCTAATTGGTATGCAGAGAGATAATGGGGAAAGGCAGCATTGCAGACCTGGCTGAGACATGTGTGTGTGCTCATAATGGTATTTTTATTTCCTAAACTTTTAGAAAAGCCGCTAGAGACGCAGAAGGACTACATGAATAATGACAGAGCTATGTACGGCGGCCTCGTCTCTCACCTTATTTCTGTACCGATTTCCATCATATTAACCCCTTCAGTGCCCTAATGACGTACAATACAGTGTTCATCATGAAAAGTGTCACCCCAGAGGCCCTTATGATTTACAATGTATGGCATAGCCATTTGCGTGTCTTTATGAGGCTGTTCGCTGGAGTGGCGAATGCGAAGTTCTCTGAAGGGGGGACCGGCGGCCAGAACCCGCAATGGATCACACGATCACTTTGAAGAACGATCACATGATGCATCAGTCTCGGTTGTGGCCATGGAGGTGACAGGACCCTCTGGCACTGAATGGGTAACATCTAAGCACTTCAAGTGAGCAATTCAGCTCCAAAGTCACATACACATTCCCCTGGTTGGGAGGGGGGGGGGCATGGGGGGGGGGCCAAGGACATATTGTATTCCTTTATTACTGCCCCTGGGAAAGGTTCATATACTGGATGTTACTATATAGCAGTGTTCCTCCTTCTAACTAGTCCTCTCTGTCAATCATTCGCCTTATCCTGTTCTTGTCAGACAATGAAACAGACAGACACCACATTATTATTATTATTATTATTATTATTATATTTATCATTCTCATAACTTTTGCTAAATAGATTGTAAATGACATAAATACTTAAATATTAAGAACAACTCACAAGAAAGCAATATCAGACTGGGTACATACCATTAGGGACAGAGTATCTGATGTGGGTGTGGGTGAGGACGTGGCTTCCTCTGATAAGCATATCAGTGTGGTTTAGCATACACTGGCGACACACTTTATTCAAGCTCGGCTAGTCCCACAGCGACTGGGTCATATAGCGCAGGAAATCTCAGCTTTTACATTTTAGGGCGGTTTACTCTCTCGAAATAGGGAATTATTTAAGGCAGGGGTGCGCAAACTTTTTAGTCTGCATCCCCCTGCTCGCGTCCCCCCTTACCTTGTCACCGGTGTTTCTGATGTATCGATGTCATATGACCCCGCGGCGTCATTTGACGCTGTGTTGCCATGGCAACACATCGCCAGAACCCGCCGGAGATCAGGTAAGGGAGTTACAGAGGCCTCGCACGACCCCCCGGCATTTTATTTAAATGCTTTGGGGAAGAGCACAGGGCCTCTGTAAGCACCACGCCCCCCAGAAAATCACCCCCTGGTTTGCACCCTCCTGGTTTAAGGGATGCTTTGGAAGGGTGGAGGTATTTCAGTTAAATGCAGGAGCAGTTGGAAAAACTAGAAGATGCAATGCTAAGAGCAACAGATCTGTGTGTCAGGCAGCTTAGTAAAAATACACTGAAAATAATAATATTAAAAACAATGTTCTTCTATAGCTATAGCGCTACCAGTTTTACGTAGCGCTTTACAGAGACATTTTGCAGACACAGTCCCTGCCCCGTGGAGCTTACAATATATATTTTTGGTGCCTGAGGCACAGGGAGATAAAGTGACTTGCCCAAGGTCACAAGGAGCTGACACCAGGAATTGAACCAGGTTCCCCTGCTTCACACTCAGTGTCAGTCAGTGTCTCTGCTCACTGAACTGCTCCATAAGCCAATATGTAGGGTGACCATTCGTCCCGGTTTTGCCGGGACAGTCCCGGTTTTTCGTGTGCTGTACCGGTTGCCGGACTGTCCCGGGAATATCCCGTTTTTTTGTGGCGGTGCACGGGGGGGAGGCGGGGGGGGGCGGCGGTGCGCGGGGGAGGGGGGCGGCGGTGCGCGGCAGCGGGGAGGAAGAGGATGCAGAGCAGCCCGGCAAGTATTTTTTCTTACTGCCAGGGGTTGGGCTTCTGCAGAAACGTGCCGGGCCGCAGGGGATTGGATGGAGTATGCCGGGGGCGGGGCTTTGGCTCTCCCCGGCTTTCCCTCCCCCGGCACACTGGCCCTCCCTCTGGCTCCTCGGCAACCCGGCTCTCCCTCACTCCCCCGGCACCCCGGCTCTCTCCTTCAATCCCCTGTCAGTGTGACAGTGTGTGTGTGAGTGTGACAGTGTGTGTGTGAGTGTGACAGTGTGTGTGTGACAGTGTGTGTGTGAGTGTGACAGTGTGTGTGTGTGTGTGTGTGTGTGTGTGTGTGTGTGTGACAGTGTGTGTGTGAGAGTGTGAGAGTGTGACTGTGTGTGAGAGTGTGAGAGTGTGACGTTGTGTGTGAGAGTGAGTGTGTGACGGTGTGTGCGAGAGTGTGATGGTGTGTGCGAGAGTGTGACGGTGTGTGCGAGAGTGTGATGGTGTGTGTGACTGCGTGTGTGTGCATATATTAGTGCAACAGGACTGGCTCAGGGCTGTGTTGTAGATGCAGACATTCACACAGGCAGATAATTACAGTAAGCTGCTCTTCAGCCTTTATTACAGCTCCAACATATGTGCCGAATTCATAATACTGTAACTACAAATAACGGTCTGCGGCTCGTTCTTCCCGTGCACGTCCCAGCCGAGTGTCCGAGCTCTAACACTGAGCATGAGCCCTCACTCATCCTAACGATATCCCAGCGCAGCCTCTCCAGGCCTGTGCTGCTCTCTGTGCTGCTCTCTGTGCTGCTCTCTGTGCTGCTCTCTGTGCTGCTCTCTGTGCTGCTCTCTGTGCTGCTCTCTGTGCTGCTCTCTGTGCCTTTGGTGTTGCTATCCTATTTCACTGCATTCCCCCGGCGCGTTCTGCTTGTACTGTGCGTCCAACCACGCAGCACCACTCGTGTTAACCCCCTCACTGCCACACATGGGTACCAACGTACGTGAGGCGAAGCTTACGCATCTCGTTGTAAATTCAGGGCCTTCACTTTTCTAGGCTCCCCTATTTTCAGGAGCTATTTCTCTCGTGTCCCCTTTATTTGCAGTGGCTTTAGTGCCATCTTACTGTAGGGTCACAAATCTATAAAGGGACAAGTGGGCGGCAATTCTGTTCTATTTTCTGTGTCGGCAAAATAGCCACTGTTTGCTCCTATGTCCTTGATTTACGAAATGATGTTAGAATAGTCCCTTCCTGGGGGATAACTAGGAATTCGCATTTTGCATCTATATTCTTTTGTAGGATCAGTGTTTATGTTTTTTTTCCCCTTTTTTTTTCTTCTTCATTTTAGGTAAATAAAAGAAATCCTTGATAACAAGGGGGAAAAAATGGCCACATATTTCCATTTCTGTTTATAATTAATCCTTCACCACAGGAGGTCCAATGAGTCCCTGCATTAGCACAGGTGGTTCTGTCTTTGACTGAGCCACTGATTGAATCACCTGTGCTGAAGCAGGGATATCCTGAAAACCCGACCTGTTGGTAGCCTATGAGGACTTGAGTTGGCCGCCCCTGCCTTAGATAATGCTTCACTTCTGTTTTTTGTCGGTTTTAACCGAAAGTGCAAGATGATCAGGCGGTGGTGTTTTCCCGTTATACCCTAAACCCGGAATCCCTGCGGTAGGTATACGTTTTGCTGTGGCCAACAAGCCTGGATTAGACACATTGCACAGCTTGATATCCGGGACTGTACAATAAGAGAATGCAATAAAAACTAAACAAAAAAACGAAAGCTTTAATAAGTGGATTTGAACCAAACTATTATCTCTTAATTACGAATACAACTGCTTACAGCATGATATCATTCATGGGCATTCAATCAAATGGCATACATTAATTTAAGTGATGTTGCTTTTATACATGTCAAAAAATATTTCAATAAATCAAATGCACCTTCTGCTGCGTCCTTAATACCAGGTCATATTATACTCAGCAATGCACACTTCATTTGTCATATTGATCACAAATTGGAATTAAAATGATTATGTTCCAAGAATTCAGCAAGCGCCTCATTAAGCCTTTTCTTTATAGATTGATTAGCAATGTGTTGGATCCCACTTAATAATAATAATAATAATAATAACTTCAGCAGTGAAGGGGTAAAACTGTATCAGGGGTTACGAACTCCAGTCCTCAAGGGGCCACCAACAGGTCAGGTTTTCAGGATATCCGACTTTCAGCACAGGTGGCTCAATAAGTTGTTCATCGCTGACTACGCCACGGATTGAGCCACGCGTGTTAAAAACCTGGCCACCTGGACTGGAGAAGACCACCGCTGATCTATTTGAAGAAAACATGTCTGTTCCAAACAAAGATCTCAGGAGTTCTTGGAGTTATTTATAGCTAGTTCTCAGAAGGACAACAAAAGGAGAATTAAATAGAAGAAAATCTTATTGTTAACCCTTTTGCTTCAGGAGGGAACTATATTGTAAGGGGCTGCAAGCAACTCAGGCAGTTAAGTAGTTAATAAATAATGCAGCTTTTAACAAACAAATTATTTTTGACATTATACAAACGTACACAAGTGTATAAGGGTTGTGATTAGCAACCCCCTTTTGTCCAAGCACTAAGGGATAGATCCACAGAAGCCCGTCCCGAAATCGGGAGCGGGTGTTATTTTTCTTCAGTTTATCGGGTATCCGCGTATCTAATTTCATGCAAAATGAACATTCGTTAGTCAGCTCATTTGCATATGGCTAACGCTGCGTTATCCGTTATCCAGTGTCAGCCATACAATAAGGAAGACGCCCGGTACATATTGCAATGTAATATATATCAGGTATCTTCCTTCCAAAAATTTTATTTAAATTGACCCCATGGAAGCAATAATGGCCACTAAGGTAACCAAGAGGTTAATAAAAACGCATACGCTACTACCCATTGTATGTCATAGCGGTACAACCCGTGTGAGCTCCGTGTATGCTGCGTGTGAGCTGCGTGAATGCTGTGTCTGAGCTGCATGTGAGTTGCGTGTGAGCTGCGTGTATGCTGTCTGAGCTGCGTGTGAGCTGTGTGTATGCAACATGTAAGCTGCTTGTGAGCTGCGCGTATGATGTGTGTGAGCTGCATGAATGCTACGTGTATGCTGCACGTGAGCTATGTGTATGCTGCGTGTGTGCTAGTGTATGTTGCGTTTATGCTGCGTGAGCTTCGTGTGAGCTATCTGTGTGATGTGTGTATGCTGCATGTGAGCTGTGTGAATGCTGCGTGTATGCTGTGTTGGAGCTGCATGTATGCTGCATAAATGCTGTGTGTGAGCTGTGTGAATGCTACGTGTATGCTGCGTGTCAGACATGTGTATGCTGTGTGTGTGCTGCGTGTATGCTGTGTGTGAGCTGCGTGTATGCTGCATGCGAGTTCCATGAATGCTGCGTGTATGCTGCAGGTGAGCTGCAGGTGAGCTGCGTGTGAGCTGCATGTATGCCCTGTGTGTATGCTGCATGTGAGCTGCGTGTATGCTGCGTGTATGCTCTGTGTGTATGCTGCATGTGAGCTGTGTGTGAGCTGCGTGTATGCTCTGTGTGACCTGCGTATGAGCTGCGTGTGCCTAAGGACTTCATCAGTATTCTGAATCTGCGCACAGTTTTCTTTTTTTGACTTTGATAGTCTCGGAAGAAGCTGTATTTATTTAACTGTAAAGGGGAGTACTACAGTTGCTATCAACTGGTGGGAAAGGGCATGAAGAAGGGATTAGTCCCCAAAACATTGCCCCTCCTTTCATATTTTTCTGAAAATATGTTCCCTCCAGTAGCTGGAGACCCATGCAGCACCCCAATCCCTACCATAGCGGCTCCCGGAACCTAGTTAGCTAGGATTCCCCGTGTAACCCCAGTTTTGGTGAGTTACAGCTGTTTTCTGTAGCTGTGTGTTTCCTGTTGGCTGTGGCCACAATAAAACCCCTTTATTGAATGCTTTTGTCTGGTGACTGGATCCCAGTGAGCAGTCCTGGTCTCTCGTAACAGGCTGCATGTTTTTGTTGCTTTTTGAAGAGGCGAATGTGGCAAATCTGCAAATAAACTCCATATTTTCGACAAAGTCGAATGTCTGCCAATACTTTGCACATCAGCACACAGCAGGAAACATCCATGTATTAAATGGGTGGTACATTAAGGATGTCCTTTTGCATTATGTTACCCAGTGTTCTTGTCTGCAGTTTAATCACGGAAGGATTTAAAAATGGAGTGAAAATAGATTTTAGTATCTGTGAAAATGTGCAGATGCTTTCATGTCTCAATATCTCTGCTGTGTCTTGTTACTTTTTATCCATCATAATCCAATTGTGTTTGATCTCGCAACGGCTACCAGCTCCACCAGGCAGAATCTGATTATAAAATCAATTTGAGTGGTGCAAAAAGACCTAATAGGTTTGAATAGGTGCTTTATTGATGTAATTGTAGGCTAATCTGTCCAAGATGTACAATATAGCAGAAAAATGCTTTCGGGAAACATCAATATCTAATCAAAAGACTAAGCTATGAAATAATATGCTTGTATGCAAAAATAGGATACTGAGATCTGGAGATTTATTCATTAAACTACGATGCATCTCACCAATAAGCAATGCGTGTATATTCTAAAATGCAAATAAATCATTTTAATAATTTTTATATTTTTTTTATGTGCATATGTCTGAGGTATACAGTCATATGTAGAAGCACATGCACACCGCTGGTAGGTGCTGGAGGGGGGTACTTATCTGCCGGTGCGCTGTATCCAGGGAGGTCCAGACATCCCAGAGGTACTCGAGCAAAGGAATGGAACGTTGGTGGCACAATAAACTGCACCTTTAGAAAGACCGTGTGCCTGCTTCCATTCCTTTGCCCATATGTCTGAGGTATCTCAGATATATTCGCAGGCATATCTCCCTCCCTCCCTCCCTCTCTCCTCTTCCATCTTCTCTCTCTTCAGCAAAAGCACAAATTCCCATGTCTCTACTAGGTGAGTTTTCTGGGTGTCACTGTCCAGGCAATAGTGCATGAAATCATTTGAAAATGCACGTAAATGTCAAAATGGCAATTTTTATATATACAGATAACTCAAGGAAAAATGGTGAAACACTAATGAGTTGGTTAATCGGCTTCTCATGCCAGCACAAAGTCAGGATGTGGCAGTCAGACAGGAGCAGCCAGGCAGTGTATGGATCTGGGGGGCTAGGGGACATTTCTCCTCAATTGAGTAGGATAGTCAGTCTCACATTAGGTTTGGTGACAGTCACAGGGAGAAAGGCCACAGACGTTTCATCCTCCTAAGGCTACGGCTCCGGTGTCGGTGCTACACGTGCGCCTGCCAGGCTGGCGGAGCGGCCAGCTCGGTTCCCCGGTCTGTGCAGAGCTGCAGGGGGAAAGATGGAGGGAAGGGGGGTGATGAGGGCGTGGTGGGGGGCACGCCCATGACGTCACCCGGCAGGTTCGCCCTCATTGGGGCGTGGCCAGTGCTCCGTCGCCAGTTCACTGTCTTCAGAAAAATCTGGCCACACGGTGGCCAAGGTAGGTAGCAGGCCCGGTTTTTGTCCCTGCAGCGCCCACCGTAGCGCACGCTGCAGCAGGCACCGGGAACCTAGCCTAATTATCAGGTGGGGCTACGGGTACAAGCTCACACCTGGGTTCTCTTCTGCACTCGCGCCTGTGGATAGGGACATTAAATGGCCTATTCACAAAGCAGTGAGAAATGGTTTCGTGGGCGATAAATGCCTTTATAGCGGGATACTGCCTAATCTGCTATTCACAAAGCAGTGATAACAGCGCAGTATCGCGCTACAATGGCTTTTTATCGCCACTAAACAGCCTGGGACAAAAAAGTTGTCAGATAGGCCAAAAAATGACACACCTGCAGTTTACTGTGTTTATTTTTCTATGTAATGTGTTTTATTTTGGGCCGTTTTTTTTTTTTTTTTTTTAGCTTCCCCATTTATTGCTATATTGGCAAAGTATGCCCATATATATTATAACACTGTGCCAAAAATAACAATCAATAGAAAACAAGCATTTGCCCAAAAATACATTGGCTGTCACTGTATTTATCTGTACCCTAAAGGGGCACAGATTAATACATTATAAGTCAATGGACAAGCAAGTACATAAAAATAAATAACCTCTTATTACAGCTTTACGGGCAAGCCACAATAGAGTTGTAGATGGAGCTGTTTTACTGCTTCTTCCAGTCAACCCATTGCCACTTACTGGGCAGGCTCCACTAAGTCTGGAAAAAACAGACGGTCCTCCCCATAGGGGGTCTCTGTTCTCTGGATCCAGTACTCCACTCTGCCCCGGCCACTTAGCACCCCAACACCTCTCAACATCCCGTCTCCTCTTTGAACCACGATGTCTATCCAGACTTCCCGGCACCTATATGGATGCTCGGCTGACTGAATAGACATTTATAGTAAATGCACCAAACATTATAAAACATATTTTAATACATGTTATAACTTGGGGAGCCCCTTATCTGTGCGGGAGATGGGACTGGGATATCTGGACTCGAAAACCAGGAGTCTGGGGGACACTGGGAAGCCCCGGTGTAATTCAACCTGCGTACCAGCAAATCATACCTGCATGCCGGGGAGAATTAGGGGACTACTGGTATCTTTGACCCCATACTCCTGCAAACAAAACAATGGCATTTTGACCCAAATTTCACACCTAAAACTTACACACAGAAAGTGTCATGAGCCTGGGGCAAAGGGAACATGAAAAGTGGAAAAGCGGGGGACACTTTAACTTTTGCATTGTATGTTACCTGGCCCCTGTGCTAGGTAGCTGCCAGGGAACCAACAACTTCAGGGGTAACCAGATAGGCTTAACCTTTATTGTATAGCCTGGTTACCCCCTCCCGTCACAATCATCGAGAGAGAGAGAGACCCTGAATGGGACAGTGAGATAGGATCACAGTTGGTGAGAGTTGTGGACGGACAAAACAGTTGGGTCCAATCTCTAGCTGGGCCCACCGTCTTGTCCAGCTGCCGGTCCTCTCATTGCCGCCGGTCCTCTCATTGCCGCCGGGCCCCGACTATCCCTAGCGGTGGCCCTCCCTGTGGCCCTCCCTCACTGCCGTGCCTCTCCCTCTCATGCCGGTGCACGCCGGAATCTGGGCTCAGTTTCCTGCGCACGCAGATTTCCTAGAGAGGTGCGGCGCGCGGCAGTGAGGGAGGTCCACAGCTGGGGAGAGTCGGGGCGCAGCTGGGCGAGAGGACTACAGATATATTTAACCCGCTCTTTGTGTTGTATAATCTGCCATTGCGCGTTTCTGTGGGCTGTCTAATGCCTTCACACTGCTACAGTACATATTTTATTGGATGACTGTTTCCATATTCTGTTTTATATCAGAGAAGAAACAATGCCAAGTTTCTAATGACCTTTTTTAAACAGTGGAAATTGGACCTTTGGGACTGTAAGATGTAAAATATGTTCCTTACTAATACCAATGGAAAAATAAACAAGTTCCCCTCACAATGATAAAAATAAGAACTTGGAAATTATTTTAATACTTTCTGGTGGTTTGGCTTCCAACTATCTGTGGACGGCATATATTAGTCTGTTTATGTATGATACAGCATTGGGGTTTTAAGCCCAGAATAGCTGCCAAGAATTAAAGGTCCCATTTCTGAATTATGTTCACTTAACAAACTACCAATGCCATTAAAGTCAAATGATTGATTGTGTTTTACCAAAGATCACAGTCCTTATTTAAGCACGGCTGCATGTTGACACTAGAAAGTGGAACGCGCACTGAGAGCTGCGAAAGTATAAACGCGGCGTATATGAAAAATGAAAAACAATTAAAAATAAATATTTATATCTTATATGTGTGCGAAAGGTGAAGCAATAATAGGTCTCTCAGCTGAAATAAAGAAGATTAAAATATTAAAAGCCATGACCAAAAAATTGTGATAGAGAAAAATCTAAAGGAAATAAAAAGCAATAATATAAAATAAAAGGTAGAACCAGTCTCTCATGGTGGCGGTGGTGGCTTCAGGTAACTCTCCAGGTCCCAGGGTGCCAAGTAAATCTAGAAAACAGAAGCCCCAGGGACAGCCTGCATTGTAAGAAGTAGAACTGCCCTTATGGGAAGCTGGTTGAATGTCCCCGTTATTAGGAGGTGAACCATACACTGACACAATCTGAAATGCACAGTCCTTCCACCCAACCCTGTTGGTCAATGTGCTTTTGATGTCTTCCTGGGCCATCCTCTGTTGCACACTACCGATTTTTGTGGGAGAGAGAACAACGCAACCCAACGCGTTTCACTTCAGCAAATATGTTGCTTTGTCTCTCTTGCAAGAACCAGTGGAATATAGGAAATCGTTGGCAGTGCATCGACCAACATGGTTGGACCAATGGACTACAGTATGTGTTCCAGCATACGTAATGAGACATTTGCCCATGCTTTCTAGTTAAGATAGGGGCATTTATCCCCGGGGAACGACTGTAGAATTTTTCACTTGCTTCACAGATGAGCAGTTTTATTTCTTAGTTTTGTGAGTGCATTTTATACAATTTTCTGCACTGTGGAGGCTGTTCCTGGCTCTTTTCTAGATTTATAGCTACATTTTGTAATTAAATTTCATGGCAGAAGAGCAATTACATTGTTTTAAATGTAAAGACCAAGGCATACAATGTTTTTGTGCCTGAAATATTCTCAAAACACTTACTGTATGTTGTTTGTTTTTTTAAAGTAAATTACTTTTATGATGGGTTCATGGGTTCCCTCCCCTCTTGTATTTTTAATGCCAACTTATTATTTAATAATATTGCCCTTCAGTGAAACACTTAAGAAAGCAAGATGTGTATTGCCTTTAACTGTATAGTCAATATGCAATTTCCCATCAAGCCCAATATTTTACAGGAAAACACCTCTGAGGTTTTGTTTTGAATTTTTTCAGTTTTGAGAAATGTCATAATAGTTTTTTAATCAAAAACATTTATTTGTGACAAAATGGGAACTGATGTTTGTAAAGCAGAATCATTACAAGTGATCTCTATGCCTTTCTATTCTTTTTAAGCAGATCCCAACAATAAGATTTACAATTGAAACATAGAGCAAAACCTCGCAGCACGTGATCTCCCCCTGGGAACCGAACAGACGGCGTGTGACGTCACTATTATGTCATGGGAACCCTGGAGTTCCAGGCTCAGGGGCACAGGGTTAAGTAATGAGACAATCTAGAAAGAATTTGGGATGTCATTTTAAACATAATTATACAATATTTCTGCCCTGACGTGGAGAGGGACACTTGAAATAAAACCAATTTTGAGTTTGTAGATAAAAACGTAGTGACGGTTTGGGCTTGTGCATAAAAAGTAGCAGCGCTCGTCACCCCCAAGTGCTGTCACTGGGTGTAATTAACGATGGGTTAGCCAACACATCTTATATGTTCTGTGTGAATACAATCGTCCCAGCCTGCAGTGCTCTGAGTACTTCTAACATACACCTCCTTAGGTAAGAGCATTGAGCAAAACCATTATGTGCAATTTGAAAATATGACCATTTTTTTCCTTGCAACAAATATATTTTTGTAGCGTGCAGTGAATAGCAAAATGATGAGTGCCCAGTTTCCAAGCACATTAGAAGAACACATCAAAGATAAATAATGCAGGTGTCTCAAAAAGAGAAGAAGAAATACCTGTAGCTCTGTAAAAAAAAATGTGATTACTGGCCCCTTTATCTGGCCATGACGGTCTGCAATCGCGATGGATCATACAGAATATATTCCCTAAAACTACCACTGCTGGTGTCACAATGTTCCAAGACAATACTCCGTGATGCACATATTTCTAGGAAGGAGTAAGGCTGCGAGCAAAGATCCTGGTGACAAAAAAAGAAACAGTGCATCATAAACGTGACAATTCAATAGTGACAATTCACATGCAATGGTGAATAAAATAAAAAAAACTGTGAAAAAAAGATACAGTATCTGTACAGTATATTTCTAACTTTCCCTGCAGCTGAGGTTAGTTCTCTCACCCAGAGACAAAATAGCAGAATTCAGCAATAGAACCCGCGCTATAGCGCAAAGGAAACAGAACCCGCCGTATAGCGCAAAGAAAATAGAACCCGCGCTATAGCGCAAAGGAAACAGAACCCGCCGTATAGCGCAAAGAAAATAGAACCCGGTATAGCGCAAAGGAAATAGAACCCGCGGTATAGCGCAAAGGAAATAGAACCCGCGGTATAGCGCAAAGGAAATAGAACCCGCGGTATAGCGCAAAGGAAATGGAACCCGCGGTACAGCGCAAAGGAATTAGAATGCAACCTGTAAGGATAACAGCTAATGCGCCACTTTCATGGTCACAACACACAGAATCTCTTCTTGATCAGGCGTTTGTATCCAGTAGGACCGCGCCTCCGCAGAACGCCATCTCAGTGGTTTTGTGCAAAATATGTGGGGAGATTTGGCAAAAGGCAAACCGTAGTGTAATTAGGTCTAATCGCAAGGAAAAACATAAAAAATGCACATTGCTCTCACAAATTGATAGCAGATAGTGCGCATATTGAGCAGTATAAACTCCTTGGAACGGAGGAGGTCTGCTCTGCTCTGACTTTCTGCCCCGGCGTCCAGCATCCGTGGTATCCAGTGCAGAGGGCTTCCACGTCACGTGTGGATCCAGATCCTGTCTCACGATGTTTCGGCGACCCACTTGTTGAAAGTCTCTAGCTGTCTCTTGGCGCAGTCTCTCTCCCTATGCGTTTCGCACAAGCTTCGTCAGGGGTGTTGTGGTACAGCTGCCATCCTCTATCCCTATTAATATCCTTACTGGCTAATAGGCATTTAAAGTGCTAAGATCACAAAAATGTATAACTACATATGACAATGCAGTGTTTCCAATCAGTGGCTCGCCGAAACACTGCAAGACCAGATCTGGATCCTCACGTGACATGGAAGCCCTCTGCACTGGACACAACGGGTGCTGGACGCCGGCACAGCAGCCCTCTACTCCGTTCCACTGAATTTATACTACTCAAACTGCACACTATCTGCTATCAATTTGTGAGTGCAATGTGCATTTTTTTTGTTTTCATTTTGTATTAGACCTAATTACACTAGGGTTTGCCTTTTGCCAAATCTCTTCAGATATCTCGCTCAAAACCATTGAGATGGCGTTCTGCGGAGGGGAAGTCCAGCACTATCAGTGTCTGATCTTTTGGATATAAACGCCTAATCAAGACGAAATTCTGTGCGTTGGGAATTATCCGTTATCCTTACAGACTGCCTTCTATTTCCTTTCCTCTGCGTTCTAGTTTTTCTTTCTGAAGAAAAGATCCTTGTAGCTTAGCCGGCTGTGAGACGTTGATTGCTAAATTATACATCAATGATCTTAGCCATTTAAAAGTGGTTTACATTTAATTTAGATAACTGGAGGATTACTAATTTACCTTGGTTTAAGAATCTTCAGACTTCGAGAAATCTTATAAACTATTTTAGCTGAAAAGACTAATGGACATTAAGCTGGTTTTAATTTACTTGAAATGTAAAATACTAAAATGACTTCAGACAGGTTAATTTCTGCTACATTCTCATGTAGCGATGCAGTGAATATTTCCTGTTCATAGAGAAAGATTTAACAAAATAAAGGTGTCTAAAATAAACCTTAACATTTTCATTTAGGCACAAAAATATTTATTTGAACCCTTTATCTTGTTAATTTATAAAGCTTGCTTCTACTCCAACTTTCATCTTGTATATCAAACAATGTATTTCTTGCCTAAGACACTACACCCCAACTACACCCCAACTACATCCCAACTACACCCCAAGGGGAGACAGGTGAGAGGCAGGAAGGCCGGACAGCAGGAGGTTACAGTAATCAAGACGGGAGAGAATGAGGGCCTGAGTCAGAGTTTTAGCAGTCGAGCAACAGAGGAAAGGGCGTATCTTTGTTATATTGCGGAGGAAAAAGTGACAGGTTTTAGAAATGTTTTGAATGTGAGAGGAGAATGTGAGAGAGGAGTCGAGTGTGACCCCTAGGCAGCGTGCTTGGGCTACTGGGTGAATGATCGTAGTTCCAACAGTAAAGTGGAAGGAGGTTGTAGGGCCATGTTTGGGAGGAAGTATGAGGAGCTCTGTTTTAGCCATGTTGAGTTTAAGGCGACGGAGGGCCATCCAGGATGATATAGCAGAGAGACATTCAGAAACTTTGGTTTGTACAGCAGGTGTAAGGTCGGGTGTTGAAAAGTATATTTGTGTGTCGTCAGCATAGAGGTGATATTTAAACCCAAAAGATGTTATTAGGTCACCTAGAGAGAGTGTGTACAGAGAAAAGAGAAGAGGTCCCAGGACAGAGCCCTGGGGTACCTCCACAGAGAGAGCAATAGAGGAGGAGAAGGTGAGCATAAGAGACACTGAAAGTACGATGGGAGAGGTAGGATGAGATCCAGGATAGAGCTTTGTTCCGAATACCAAGGGTATGGAGAATATGAAGGAGAAGAGGGTGGTCCACGGTGTCAAATGCTGCAGAGAGGTCGAGTAATATGAGCAGAGTGTAATGACCTCTGTCTTTGGCAGCATGGAGGTCATCAGTTATTTTAGTGAGGGCTGTTTCCGTGGAGTGAGCAGTGCGGAAGCCAGATTGTAGAGGGTCTAGGAGAGAATAGGTGTTGAGAAAATGGAGCAAGCGAGAGAATACAAGACGTTCAAGGAGTTTAGAGGCAAAAGGTAGGAGGGAGACAGGTCGATAGTTAGAAAGACAGGTAGGGTCAAGCTTGCTGTTTTTGAGTAATGGTATGACTGTTGCATGTTTGAAGGAGGATGGAAAGGTTCCAGAGCAGAGGGAGGAGTTAAAAATGTGTGTGAGCGTAGAGATTATAGTAGGAGCAAGAGGTTTTAGAAGATGGGAGGGAATGGGATCAAGAGGGCAAGTGGTAGAGGGAGAAGAGGCGATCAACAGCGACACATCCTCCTCTGAGACAGTGGAAAAAGAGTCAAGGAAGGCAGGAGGAGAGTTAGGAAGAGGTGTAGGATGGGAGGAAGAAACAGCGGGGATGTTCTGACTTATGGATTCCACCTTTTCCTTAAAATAGTCAGCAAAGTCCTGAGCGGAGATGGAGGAAGGAGAGGCAGCTGAGGGTGGTTTGAGTAGAGTATCAAAGACAGAGAACAGTCGGCGTGGGTTAGACTTGTGCATGTTGATTAGTGCAGAAAAGTAGGCTTGTTTAGCTTGCGAGAGGGCAGAGTTGAAACAGGATAGCATAAATGTTTAGTGAAGGAAGTCTGCGAGAGTGTGAGACTTCCTCCAGAGGCGTTCAGAGGAACGAGTGGAGGAACGCAGCATGCGCGTGTGGGAATTTAGCCAGGGTCTAGGGTTAGAAGGGCGAGTGCGGCAGAGAGAAAGCGGGGCATGTAGATCAAGAGACGAGGACAAGGCAGAGTTGTAGTTCCTGACCAGGTTGTCAGGGTCTGTAGCAGAGCTGAGAGAGGAGAGGGAGGAGCGTAAAGTGGACTCAAAGTCAGGTAAGTGAATAGAGCGCAGGTTTCTGCAGAACCGGGGGGTAGATGGAGGTGGAGAAGGGGAGAAGCGAGATAGAGAGAATGAGATGAGATGATGGTCAGAGAGAGGAAAAGGGGAAATGGAGAAATCGGAGAGAGAGAAGTTTTTAATGAAAACCAGGTCTAAGTAGTGGCCATCCTTGTGGGTGCTGGCTGCAGTCCACTGTTGAAGACCAAAAGAAGAGGTTAGAGAGAGAAAGCGGGAAGCCCAAGGGAGAGAGGGATCATCAATGTGGCAATTGAAGTCCCCAAGGAGAAGAACAGGGGAGTCTGAGGAGAGAAAGAAAGAGAGCCAGGATTCAAAGTGAGAGAGAAAGGCAGAAGTGGGATGAGTAGAGGTAGGTGGGCGATAGATGACCGCCACATGGACAGGAAGAGGAGAGAAGATCTGGACAGTGTGAGTCTCAAAGGAGGGAAAAGCAAGAGATGGAGGAATAGGAAGGGTTCAGTAATGACAGAGAGAGGAGAGCAGGAGCCCCACGCCTCCACCCCTGCCATCAGTGAGCGGAGTGTGGGAGAAGGAAAGGCCACCATAGGAGAGGGCAGCTTCCAGAGCAGTGTCAGACTGAGTGAGCCAGGTCTCAGGTATAGCAAATAGGAGATGAGAGTGAGAGAGAAAAAAGTCATGCACAGAGTTGAACTTGTTAGAAAGGGAGCGAGCATTCCAAAGGGCACAGGAGAAAGGGAGAGAGGAGGGAGGGTGGCAGGGGATGGGTATGAGGTTGGAGGGGTTGACACCAGAAGGAGTAGAGGTTGCAATTGGCAGGTGAGGACGAGCTCATGTAGAAATAAGGCAGGGACCAGGATTGGGAGAGATATGCCCAGAAGCAAGGAGGAGAAGCATGGATAGAATGAGGATGTGTGAGGATGATTTGTATGGGTGTGTTTTAGTGCAGGGGATATAGCTGTGTGGTGTCAGAGGGCGCAGGTAAGAAAGGAGTTCATGTGAACAGAGAAGTGGGGAAGGAAGGAGAGATGGAGATATATGAATAGAGTTAGAGACATACTGAGGCTGGTAAAAAGAAGTGCATAATTTGAGAAGAAGTGAAGTCACAGCAAATATAAATGGTAAAGGCAGCATAACAGCAGTAATGATAAAGTCTGGTATAGATGATATCCTCCTTTCCAGCGTAGTTCAAATGCAGGAATCAGGGCCAGTTGGGGGTGTCCACTTCTTCCTCACTTCTTTTGAACTTCCTTTTAAACTTGAGTTGTTCAGTAGTCTTGCCACTTATAATGGGCCACTTTGAATATGGGCTGCACACATAATTTTACTGTGTAACATGTAGCATACCATAGGTAACGTGTAACATGTAACATACCATAGGTAATGTCTAACATGTAGCATACCGTGGGTAACATGTAACATGTAGCATACCATGGGTAACGTGTAACATGTAGCATACCATTGGTAACGTGTAATATGTAGCATACTGTACCATGGGTAACAAATTCATACTTAATGCTTTTTAGATGTGCAGTCTTTCATGCAGTAATGAGAAAGGGTTAACAATAATATGTTGTGTTTTCGTGAATTTGGCCGCTCTTCAACAACCAAAAATCATAAAACATTGGGTGAGCTTACCATAACACATGCAACCGGACTAATATGAGAGAGAGAGACAGAGAAAGAGAGAGAGTGAGAGAATGAATATATTGTGAGGGAGTACCACACCCTAGATTTATGTTGTGCTAGTATGTGGATAAATCGCTCCAGTGCTGGGCTTTAAAAGGCAGTGCCCTGTCAGTGTTACCTGTTCCAGAACCTGCAAAGACAGGTCAAGAGCTGTGGGGACTGCCCAGAGAAGTGTACCTTGGAGCTGCAGGACTCTGTGGCCGTGAACCAGGTTAGCCAGGAGGAAGTCAAGCTGCCCAGAGGATTTGCCTGGCACAGAAGATGGACTTACCTTATGAGCATAAAGTAAGGACAATTTAGTCTGCCTTTGTTACACTGCCTGTGATTCAGCTATCCCTGACTTTTATTTAACCGGTAAGCGGGTTTGCCATCCGGAATAGTTAGGGGCAAGATAGGTACTGTGTAGTTAGTGCTCAGAGAGGAGCTAAGCATTTTGTTATATGGTTGCTTTGTTTTATGCCAGTAAGAATAAACCTGCTAACAGATTCTTATGCTTTCTGCCTTTAATGTGAGAGCAAAGATCCTGCAACATGGTTGAATTGTGTATCAGGTACCAAAAAAACAGTAAATGATCTATAAAATCAAGCAACATTATAATAACCAAATAATTGCCACTGGTGGTGCTGTTTGGTGAAAATAGTAGTACTGCGAGAAGAACAAAATCCAACTAAAAGCACTCTAAAATACCAAAAGATATAAAAAATAATCAATGTATTAAATATATTTGGAAAAACAACTTCAACTCATAGGGGCCTATTCAGGTAGCTCCGATAAGCTCGTTGCCATTTCGATCGGGTTAGCATCAGAGACCGGAGAATCCGCACAAATCCATTTCCCAGATTTTCGTTGATGTAACCCTCAAAATCCGTTTCGCCGTGTAAAATCCGCAAACGGATTTGGGCGGTGTCAATCTGCGCGGATTCATCAAAAACCACCATTGGATACAACCCGGCAATGGATTGCAGAATCCGCGGAGTGTATAGGTAATAATAATAAAAAATCCGCAAACGCGAATCGCCCTTTTTTATATTGATCCGCTGAAATCCGCGGACCAAAGGAACTGGCAGATCCGCTGTGGATCCAAATCCGCCCAGAAAAATTCACCCATCTCCAGTTGGCATGTTCCTACCTCACGGGATAACATTTGTGTTAACACGGTATTCAAAAAGATACAGTTTGGTAGGGAAATGCAAATACAGATAGCCTTAGCAGTTGCATTTTCTAAGATCTGCCCAAGTGATCTCCCTGCATAAAGACAGCTGCATCTCCCTGCACAGCTCTTACAGGCGATCTCCCTGCATCTCCATGCTGGGTGCTGTGCAACGCTTCTACCACTCATCCTTCCAATCATCTCCATGCTGGGAGCGGTGCAACGCTTCTACCACTCATCCTGATCTCTCCATTGCGGGCAGCGGTGCTGCAACGCTTTCTCTACCACTCAGTCTCTACCCGATCATCTCCATGCTGGGCAGCGGTGCTCCTGAACAACGTTCTACCACTCACCTCCCGACTCATCTCCATGCTGGAGCGTTGTTGCAACGCTTCTACCACTCACCTCCGATCATCTCCATGCTGGGAGCGGTTGTTGCAACGCTTCTAACCCACTCATCCTCCGATCCATCTCCATGCTGAGAGACGGTTTTGCTGAACGCTTCTACCACTATCTTTCTGATCTCCATGTGGGTGGCATGCTTGTACACCACTCACCTTCTGATCATCTCCATGCTGGGAACTGGTGCAACGCTTTACTCTACCACTACTCCCCGACATCATACTCCATGCTGGCGGGAACTGTGCAACGCTTCTATCACTCATCTTCTGATCTCTCCATGCTGGGAGTTGTGCAACACTTCTACCACTCATCCTTCCAATCATTCTCATGCTGGGAGCGGTGCAACGCTTCTACCACTCATCCTGATCATCTTCATGCTGGGCAGGCTTGATGCAACGCTTTTTACCATCCTCCTTTGATCATCTCCATGCTGAGAGTGGTTGCAACGCTTCTACCACTCATCCTTCTGATATAGCATCCATGCTGGGAGCGGTTTGCAACGCTTCTACCAACTCCTTCTGATCATCATCCATGCTGGGAGTGTGCAACGCTCTCTACACTCATCCTTCTGATCATCTCCATGTGGGAGCTGTGCAACGCTTCTACACACTAATCTTCTGATCATCTCATGCTGGGAGCGAGATTGCAACGCTTCTACCACTCATCCTTCTGATCATCTCCATGCTGGGAGCTGTGCAACGCTTCTACCACTCATCCTTCTGAACATCTCCATGCTGGGAGCGGTGCAACTCTTCTACCACTCATCCTTCTGATCATCTCCATGCTGAGAGCTGTGCAACGCTTCTACCACTCACCCTTCTGATCATCTCCATGCTGGGAGCTGTGCAATGCTTCTACCACTCATCCTGATCATCTCCATTTGTGCAACTTCACAGCTGACATCATCAGCAATAATCTTTTAAATCCCATTGGAAATCCTATACATATGAGACTTACAACCAACTTTAACTCCGAAGGACAGAACGGTAGCAGCTTTGCTACTATCCCATTTCTATTTCATATCTAAGACCGCAGAAGTGTACACAGAATGCTTTTTTCGGAATGTACTAATCCTAAACTTAGTGGTACATAGATCGATTTGTCAATGATTGGAAGCAGACTGATTGGTCTGTAGTTCTTGAGGTTGTGTGTGTGTATGTATGTATATATATAGCAAATGGAAATATAACTGTATGCTCATTTGCATGTCTTAGGCAGGTCTGCAACCCCACCTTTCACCATTATCACCCAGCACACAGCACTTCCACTGCAGCAAGGGATTCTGGGAAATGACATGCAAATGAGGACACAGTGCCACTTTTTGCTTCAAAACCATTTAAAACATGGTTCCATATATATATATATATATATATATATATATATATATATATATATATACCCCCGTATCAAAGAGTCTGGAGCACTCACAAAAAAATACAATTAAATGAAGTAACACAAGCATCAGGGGGTAATCACAGAAAAAAAATATACAGTCCGAAACGTTGCTTCATGTTGGACATATCACAAGAAGAAATAATGATACTCCATCGGAATCCAAGGGATGTCAAAAGACCAAGACAACGACCGAAACAAAGATGGGAGGATGAAAATAAGGAATGTGTTGGAGCAACGTGGTGAAGAGAGGCTTGCAACCTGGAAAACAATTGAGGAGGCCTTAATCCAGCAATGGATCAACAATGGCTCAAGATGATGATGTGGCTATCCCTAAAGGTTCAGTATGTATATGATATTCACAGAGACTAATCCTATACACTCATCACAACAAGAAAACATGGAGGGCTTGAAGCTGTAGTATTCCTTCAATTATTCTTGTTCGGTCCCTATGTTTTGACTCAACAAAATCAACCCTTGGTTTACCACTTATCAGCGTCACTTTGTTTACACCAGGAACATATTCAAAGGAGGAAAGTTTTACAAATAGGTTTGACATTCAGAATGAGAAAGAACAGCTACAGGTTTATGAATAGTATGTTTCCTGTTTAGCCAGTGAGTGTAGAGGAAGAATATATGAGTTGGTAAAATAAGGAGATAGGTGAGTTACTTGTTTTCTTAAGCGGATAGTATATAATATCAAAATTACACAACTTTCAGTTCTGAAAACGAGACAAAGGATGCCCTATGTATGAAATGGTGTTTTTGAAATTAAGCCAATATACACAGTTTAGGAGTTCTGAGGGTTAAATCAGCCTTTAGTTTTGGTAGGAACAAAACTGTAATTCATGTTGGTTCCCCCAAGCAAGCAGAAACATAAATAAAAAGCAGTGAATTAAAACCAAACAGGGATGTCATTGTTTGCTGTGCTGCAGAGATGAGACTTTCTGTTTTCTAAGAAATTCTCAAAAAGCCGTAATAATGACAGTAATATCAAGAAGCAAAAATGGTATAGAATAATAGCTTTGGAGCTTTCCATGGGGTTTCCATGTTGTCTAGTACAGCATGCAACTCCTAGGTAGTCACTGTAAGCAGTAATGCAGCTTTGTGAACAAGGCCCGATATTGCTTGACTCATTTCTGCATGCAATATGGGTATACACACTTTTGCTTGTGACATTCCTTCTTTGCTATTAAAGGATGTTTTGGACAACACTAAGAATAAAACGAGTTAAGCGTATTTGTCAGCATCTTTATACAATACTATTTATTTACTATGTTGGCCTATGTCACTTCTATAGGCCGTAAGGTGGAAGGAAAGGGACTTCTGACAACTATTTGTTATTTTGTATCTCAGTCTGTTGATTCCTATGGCTTCCATGAGACTTAAAGTCTTCAATCTGAATGTAATTGCTGAAGGGAAAATATACCAGAAACCCTGTAAAAAGAGCACTGTTCCGCCACTTATTTTGGCGTCCGGACTGGCGTTCCCGGTGGTACTGCAGGGTCTACTCTGCCTGTCTCCCCTTGGCTCTACCTGTGGAGAGGGGTGAGGTACATCAGTGCCCTGCCAGAGGTGTCCTGCCCCGGCAGTCCTAAAATGAAAGTTAGGACCAACTTCCACAATTGGCTACCTGGGTGGGCACTCCTCCGCCACCAGATAAGGCCCCACATTCCCTGCTCTATGGTATTGCCTGGAGAGGAGTGAGAAAGAAGAGGGGGGGAGTGAGAAGAGGGAGGGTGAGAAAGTAGAGGGGGGAGTCGGAGATGGGGAGAGTGAGATAGAAGAGGGGGGAGTGGGAGAGTGAGCTAGGAAGAGGGGGAAAGTGAGAGGGAGGAGAGGAGAGAGTAATAGGGGGAGAGTGACAGAAGAAGGGCAAGATGGAGAAAAAATAGAGGGGAAAGAGAGATAGGGATGAGAGTGACAGAGAGGGGGGAAAGTGAGAGAGAGGGGCAGAGCGAGAGAGGGTGGGGGCATGGTGAAGAGAAGATCATGCAGGGGAGAAGCAGAAGAGGAGGGGAGAATGTGGAGAGAAGCAGAGTGAGTAGGGGGCATGTGGGGTGAGGATAGGGACATGTCTGGCAGAAGCTGGTGAGAAGGAGGGGAGCATATTGGGAGAAGCTGGAGAGGAACATGTTTAGGGGGGGAGAGAGAGAGAGAGAGAGAATGGTGAAGAGAAGCAGCAGAGGAGGGACACATTTTTTGGGAGAAGCAGGTGAGGAGGGAAACGTGTATGTAAAAGCTGAAGCAGAAGGAATCATGTTAGGGAGAAGCAGGGTGAGGAGGGGAGCATGTGGGGGAGAAGATGGAGAGGAGCATGTGGGGGAGGGAATGAGGTGAGAGAGAGCGCGAGAGAGAGCGCGAGAGAGAGAGCGAGAGAGAGAGCGAGCGCGAGAGAGAGAGAGCGCGCATGGTGAAGAGAAGAGCATACTGGGGAGAAGTATGAGTGGAGCATGTGAGGAGAAGCAGGGTGAGGAGGGGAGGATGTGTGGAGAAGCTGGAGAGGAGCATGTAGGGGCGGGAATGAGCTGATGAGAGAGAGCGCGAGAGAGAGAGAGCGCATGGTGAAGAGAAGAGCATGCTGGGGAGAAGTATGAGAGGAGCATGTGAGGAGGGGAGCATGTGTGGAGAAGCTGGGGAGGAGGAGGGGAGGGGAGAAGCTGGTGAGGAGGAGGGGAGAGGAAAAGCTGGTGAGGAGGAGGGGAGGGGAAAAGCTGGTGAGGAGCTTGTGGGGGAGAATTAACATTACCCAATAAAAGAATACAAAATACAGGCAAGCTTGTGGTCTAAAATATATGACAATTCTTCACTTATCCACGAGCTTTTCTTAGCAGAAGACATATGAAAAGTTGTCCATCCCTTGGCTTATCTACTAGACGTCGCAAATTGCTTTTTCAGTGCAAAATTGCAGCAGGAAAATCTCCTTTTAATTTGCTCTTTTCTGCATCTATATATTAACCAAAAACGTACTCTCTGTTTTTCACAGAAATAGACTGCGCTTGGCGAACAGATATTAATGATACGAATTCTAAAATAATGTTTCTGTGTGCGGGGGAAAAAAAAGTGCAGCAAAATAGTCTGCCAAGTTCAACGTGGCACGTAAACCTGTTAATAGTGTACAATTAAATGTTATGTTTCAACCCAAAAATGTATTTGACACATCTGGGCTCTTTCATTAAATAGGTTAACAAACTGTATTATTTTCACAGTATGGCTACAATAAATAATATTACAATAATCATTTATATTTACTAACAGTAGCTATAAATAAAAAAAAAATACACATACTTCAGTTTTCATTTAAATTGGTTCAATCAGGTACAGCATACCCCGGTTTAAGGACACTCACTTTAAGTACACTGGCGAGTAAGGACATATTTTAATAGCACCATACCCCTGTGTCCGTATGCTCGCTTGTTAGTACGGACACTTATTCTGCCTTACAGACCGACGTGCTGATTCCTCTCGCTCAATAGGCAAACAGCAGCTCGCGCATGCGCCAGTCAGCACATCCTGAACAGAAATACCGGCTCCCTACCTGTACCGAAGCATCGATAAGTGGGAAAAAGGCAGTGCTTCACTTTAAGTACATTTTCACTTTACATGCTCTGAACCCATTGCGTACGTTAAGGCGGGGTATGCCTGTATTCAACACGCAGTGGTAACAGTTTGCATCTTTCTGCGCAAGGGTTGCTCTCACTATCTCTGGTTTCCTGGTTTTGGCTTGCCGCCTTTAACTATCTAAAAACAGCATAAGATTTGTGGCAATTATTCATTCTTTATGAAGATTACCCATTAAACTGATGCATTATTGCATATTGAAGAATGTGCTTCTCATTGCTACAGGAATGTTACCGGATTCTAGTTTATTGTTTTTAACTGTTGCAGCCAGTCGTCGGTGCACACTGGTTTGCTTTCAGCAGCTCCTGGACATCGGCCCATGCACAGGAACAAGCAATTCGCAAGAGACGCTGAAAAATGCAAGCATCAAAATTAGACTGAGAAAGGCCTTGTTAATAAGGACCTTTTCGAAGGCAGCAGATCCGAGTTTTTTCTCTCTACAAAGCACTGCGGATTTATGCAGCGTAAACCATTACAGAACAATCAACTCACAGCCAATGCTGTCCCCAAGATTACAATTTACGTTTTTGGTACTTGATAAGGTTTCGGCTATTCTTGCTGGGATACAAGCTGTTGTCCTAACCTGAACAGTGCATGCTGGTT
Organism: Ascaphus truei; assembly: GCA_036426205.1. Taxonomy (NCBI): domain Eukaryota; kingdom Metazoa; phylum Chordata; class Amphibia; order Anura; family Ascaphidae; genus Ascaphus; species Ascaphus truei. The sequence continues at coordinate 4,238,317 of CM071571.1, read as the reverse complement.
TTCAGAAGCGTTTAAGATGTGAGGAAGGCTACAACTTAATTCCAAACAATCCATGCAATTAAAATATAAATAAGAGAAAATGATAGGCTCGTGTTTCCCTTTTGGTCTCGAAAGCAAAGGGTGGTCGAGCACTTCAGCAAAAAAAAAGAGTTACTGCAAAAAGATCATTTATTGACTGTGATAGTCAAACGCATCCAACGTTTCGGTGCTAAGCACCTTCATCAGGGTTTCACCAAGTTTCTCCTTTAATGTATCCTGCACTCATGGTTACTATCCCACACTCGGCCACTCTTACCACCCATTGTGGCCAAGCACTGCCATCTACAGCACTTATTCCCTCACCTGCTGTCTCTGTAAGTCTCCCACCAAACATCTTAGACTGTAAGCTCTTCGGGGCAGGGATTTCCTTTCCTATTGTCTGATTTTGCGGCACTTACTGTATTATTATAATTCCCTCTACGGTATTCTTTGTGAAGCGCTGAGTACACTTTTGGCGCTATATAAATAAAGACATACAATACAATGTATCAAAAAAAACCAGCAGCAATACAAAAAAATCAGAATACACAAGGGAAGGAAAAGTCAGCAGAGATTCTGTTACACATGCAACATGTGCAAAATAGAGCAACGTTTCAAGCAACACTACCTGATGTTGCATGGGAAATACAGGGTGTTTTCATGTTGCCAAATGTGAAATTATCTTTCTGTTATATTATTTGTTCCCTTGTTAACAAATTAATGTGATGATATAAGCACTCCCCGATTAATGGACAGGAATAAAAGGCCTGCATGCCTTTTCATGAACTAAACATGTTCTATAATTCATCCAGTCTCTGTCTGCATTTAATTAAAGACCCCTGCCAGGTACAAAAGATTTGATGAGTTTACTTCCTATTTTCTTCTAAACTTGTCTCTACCAGGCTGTGTGAGAGCGCAAAGCCTTAACAAAGTGATCTTCCTGTATCTCCGCTCAATTCTCTGCTCTCCTCTTGCACTCTGCCCAGGGCTGTCTCTTTTCTACCCTGCATGTCCCTACTGTTCTTGCACACGTGAAGCCTTTCTCCTACCCTGCCCTGTGTCTCTGGAATAGTCTCAACTCAGTAACTGCTAATCAATTTCAATCCCAACTTTCAACTTCCAATTGAAAACTCAACTTGTTAGTGAATCAAATTTTAATAGCTTCAAATTAACAAACCGGGAGCCTTTTGAAATACACGTCCTCCCACTCCTGCCCAAACACTACAAACCACTGTACTTACTGTACAACTACTCCTGCCTCTGTAGGTTTCTTTACATACGTCTTATACTATAAGCTATTCAATTTTCCTAGCCAATTCCAATCTGGCTTTCGCCCCAAACACTCCACCGTAACTACCCAGCTAAAAGTTTGCAATGAGATCCAGTGTGGAATGGAACGGGGTCAACTCACTGGTGCAGTATTCCTAGATTTTGCAAAGGCTTTTGTTACTGTTGATCATGCTATCCTGCTTAATAAACTCCAGAGCTCTGGAATAGGGAAGCATGCTTTCACCTGGTTTCAGTCCTACCTATCGGGTAGATCCCAACATGTGTCCATCTCAGGCTCTAACTCCAACCCCCTGGATATCATCTGTGGTGTCCCGCAAGGCTCTGTTCTGGGGCCCCTACTCTTCTCAGTGTTCATTAATGATCTTCCCACAGCTTGTAAGGAAGCCTCAATACACATGTATGCAGATGACACAATCCTATATGCACACAGCCATAGCCTCTCTGACCTTCAACACATACTTCAGTCTGACTTTTTGAGACTCGAAAACTGGATTTCCCAAAGCAAACTGTTTTTAAACACTGACAAGACTGTAACAATGGTATTTGGGACCAAGACTACATTTTTAAAGCTTCCAATGACTCAGCTCCAGTTTAGGACCAACGCTAACACCACCCTAACTCCTGTTACTAGTAATACTTGTGCATATGGTTTGACTCCCATTTAACATTTGGGATGCACATTGATACCCTGACGTCCAAAACCTATTCCAAACTAGGTGTACTTTATAGGAACAAATCCTCTGCTACTCAGAAAGCGTATTGCACAGCAGTTGCTAATGCCAATTATCGATTATGGGGACATAGTATACGGCTTGGCACCCCAAACCCACCTTAGCAAACTTGATACCCTCTACAATTCAATATGCCATTTCGTTCTCCAATGCAACTACAACACACATTACTGCGAAATGCTCAAAGAACTAGATTGGTCCTCACTTGAGTCTAGGTGCAAAGTTCATCTTTCCTGTCTTGCCTTCAAATACTTTCTGGGCAAGCTACCCATCTATCTGAACAAGCTCCTCACCCCTCCCACATGCAGCACTTATCATCTGAGATCATACTCCAAAAGACTGTTCATGGTCCCAAGGTTCAGCAAAGTATCCGGCCGCTCCTCCTTCTCTTACCATGCACCCCAAAACTAGAACAATCTACCGGAGACTCTCACAGCCGCCACCAGTCTAAGTTCTTTCAAAACCAAAGCTGTCTCACATTTGAATCTGGTATGTAACTGTTACATATGCCTATAGTATATATTATCTTTAACTGTGCATGCAATGTCTTGTATATAATGTATAACCCTGTTCACTTATGTAACTATGTATTTGAACCATCATATTTGTCATCATAACTCTATGCCCAGGACATACTTGAAAACGAGAGGTAACTCTCAATGTATTACTTCCTGGTAAAACATTTTATAAATAAATAAAATTCCTGTATTGAATTCTGTGTGTTCTATCTAATATCCTTATGGAAAAGTGATGCGTGCATGATTGTAGATGTAGCACCTTTTCCCCCACCCTAAGTAAATCATATAGCTACCGTGTATTCTGGTGTGGTGCATACCTATGAGGTTGAACAGACGGGCCTAAGAACTCTGAGGTGGTATGGGGAGGCATCAGGACAGGTTCTCAGCGATGATCGTCCATAGTGCTGCACCTCCAGCCGGGGAGGATCCTGGTGCAGCCAGGATGGTCCACACTGGTAACTCAGATAGTGGCCCAGAGAAGTCCACGGGGGAGGGGAGAGAGCCCTGACTTCTGGGAGAGTGTAAGCTTATGTACCCCAGGGGAGGGGCTTGCAACCCTGCCCCATAACAGGGCAGGTCCGGTACTGACAGGCATCACATCATGGGCATGTGACCCTGCCAGTATCCTCCCCAACGATGACACTCTCTGGTTGTTGTTAGGCCCGCCCCTGGATACAGCAACAGTGCATCCAGGCTGCAACAACAAGCTAGGCCTTCAAGAGAGAGCTTATCCCTTACAGTGCCTGTGCCTAACAGGACTTATAATGTTAAGGCCAAAAGAAAGATAATAGCCGGAGGACTAAGCTACATCGATATATAAATACAATTATACAGTGCATACTGCAGGAGACCCATTGCATCTTGGCAGAGACTTTCTGTGAACTGTAGGGTTATTTTGTTTTTTAATTATCTGTGTTTGTCAGCTGTTGGCTCAAACTAAATTATCACAATGAAAGGAGCCATTACTTGAGCTTGCATAACTATATGATGAGTGATATCACATACATCAATCATGAATATTTAGTGCGTTGCTTTTGACTTAAGGCCACAAAAAATAGCCCACTGAAACACAGCTAATTTAATTATATTTAAAACTTGAAGCCATATTCCTCTTCTGGAATAATATCTGTTGTGGGGCTTGGGGTAAGCAGAGGTTGCTTTGGAGTAGCTTCCAATCTGAGTAGGCTCTGTAAGAAAGTGAAAAAAGGGGCAAAATCCTAGGAAAACCGCGTAACAATCCTAGTGTACGGTGTGCGGCCTCCGATCAACGTTTGTGAAGCTGCTTTTCATGTAGTGACTGCTGCGTTCGCACGCTGTGCGTCAGGTAACGCTCCTAGTAATACCCAGGTATTTACATTGTGAGAAGGGGGCGTTTTTAAGGGCGTATCTACATTATCGCCCTACCGCAGCAATAAAAAAACCAACAAAGTAAATAGTTACATTATTAATTAATGTTCACACCTATTACTCGCCCGTTTTTTGGCCCGGCGCCTCAGAGATGGCAGTAGTTGCTCAATATTCTCCAACGCATGAGATTAGCCACATACATTCTTGGCAGCAAAGGTAAGGATTGGGTATTAGTTGGAACACAAATTAGAGACGAGCGCACTGCTGACTTTATTTAACAAAGAAGAAAGCTGCAGCCTGTGTGCACTAAAACTGCTGCTAAGTAAATAGCCACCTAAGTCCCTTAAAAATACAATACACAAATACTGTAGCTATCCGAAAATCAATCTTCTCTACAGCAGGGGCGGCCAACTCGAGTCCTCAAGGGCCACCAACAGGCCAGGTATCAGGGTTATTCCTCCTTCAGCGCAGGTGGCTCAATCAGGGACTCAGCCATTGACTGAGCCACCTGTGCTGAAGCAGGGATATCCCTAATACCTGGCCTGCTGGTGGCCCTTGAGGACTGGAGTTGGCCGCCCCTGATCTACAGTAATTGACTTTCTTGACATTTTGTATTGCTTTTGTTTATTTGGAAATTAACTACAAATCCAATTTCTTTGGGGCCTCGGGTGGTGCAGTGTTTGGGAATCAAGCGTTTTCTTTACACTTAGCCCCCCTGTCCTCATAAGAAGGTCAACATATATAAGGGGAGGGGGACAGGCATTCTTTTCTTGAACAGACGATAGGGAGCAATTAGTAGAAATGAAACCCCTCCCAAGTCTCAGCTTCCCTTGGTTATAATATATATAAAGTAACTTGAAAAAATATATAACAAAATACGTTTAGGTGTCAGATATTGGTAAAAAGGGGGGTTAAACCCATTAAACGTGTCACTGCCATTAATACACTTCGGTTCTAAGAAACATTACCCCTTTATAAGGCGCACTGATAATCAGTCCTAGGCATGGGTGGATTGCCCTATCAGTGTGTGTGTTGGAGTGGGTGGTGAGAGGGGGTTCTTACCTTCTCTGGAGTGGCTCTCCTCCAGCAGCATCGTGTTGTCACGGCGACCCGAGGTCTCTTGGTGACGCATTGCCATGACAACCTGACGTGACATGACGCCGCGTCGTCATGACACCTCTACACTGTAGGAAGGGGGCCGTTTTTAAAGGATTCGCCCGGGCCGGCAGGTAAGTGCAATCCGCCCTTGGTCTTAGTGAGGACATTTCCCGTCTCTTACAGCAGCCCACATTTCTCCCGGGAGTTAGGTCTAATCTACAGTAAGTGCTGGCAGCTGAATGCCCATCCAAAGCATTGCCTATTTGCCCACTTATGCAGTAGATACTCATGTAACACAAAAGGAAGCTTGCAGCTTGTGCTAGAGCCTTTAGCATGTTTGCCTTGCTAATCTAGACATGTTTTTAATAATAGATACTAAATAAGAAAAATTAAAGACAGTTCTTTTCTGGTCTTCTGAATATTGCACTGTATCTTTTCTATTTCAGACTAAGTAAAACAGAATACCCATTTCAAAAAAGCATTATGGAGAGAAATTGCAAACAAATCTAGAGCTATTTGTCTCTGCTATAGTTGCACTCATTATACTTTAATTCCTTCTACCGGAAGAGAAATACTATGTCCCTATAACTATATTCCAAAGCTAAATTGATTACAGACTGATTGAATGCAGGTTTTGCAAGCTTACGGTAAGGATTAAAGGACAATTACAATGATATGTTTATGATTTAGTGATTGCTTTTGAGAAAGAACAACAAATCGGGAGCATTGTCTGAATGATTTCAAGACTTGGTGCAGCTGGAATTTAGAAAGCAGAGTTCATCATTTTAAACTCAGATTTTAACTTAATTTAGAGATTACCTAATGGCCCTGCCCATAGCTTTTACATTGCATCTCTGCCGGGAAAAGTTTATATGTCTGAACTGCAAAGTGTTAAATATTATGGATTTTTATGCTTGAAATACACATGTAGCAGATGGTAAAGCGTTCCCCTAGCCATCGGCGGGGGGGCTAGTCTCCACCTCTTGGGCTGCCCCCTCACCTCCCCTAGCCGGGAAGGGGCTATGCGTGGGCTACTTAAAGCCCAGCTGGTGGGATCACGGCCTGTTTGCTGTCTGCAAGTCAATTACCACCCACCCATCCCTTGGTAGGGAATAGTGCAGAGCAACCAGAACACCGATAGGTAGCTAATTGTCAACAATTCCATTGTCTACCTGTCATGTTTTACATGTGAATATTGATGTCTCTTTGTGCTGTTACAGTGTGAAGTCTTTATACTTTTCAAAGAAATGGAAGGAATGAAGTTCCCAAGAGGAGGGTCGGTGACCAGTTTGCCTTTGTCACGGCGGCTCTTGGGGGGGTAGGTGCTTGGTCTTGCCAGACTGGGAGCTGGGCTATTTAAGCCCGGGGGGAGTGCGAGGGGGCAGGGTCATTTAGACATGACTTCCAGGAGCCCGCTCGCGACAACGGACGGGTCACAGGGGCCCGGCCATAATGGGCACGGGGTCAGCGGTTCAAGGACCGGCTGACCGGCCCCTCCTGACAAAGGAGCACTCTGACAGGGAGTGGCATTAACCCCTTTAGTTATTTGTTATAAAATAAATAGCCGCGGCCTTTTATACCTCCAGATCCGCTCTCTGTCGTTATTCGTACGTTGCACGTGTGGTCAGGGCAGGGTGGGAGAGGGGAGCTACCTCGCAGCCTCCCAGGTCACGCTGGCGCACTATTTAACAGTTGAGTCATTGAAAACAATGGTTAAGGAGATAATGCCTGCATTACTTAACGCATTATTCTGCGTGTTAATTTGCATTAACCATAATACATCTCAAAAAGGAGAGAGAGAGACCAATGTTTCTCGAGTTTTAAGCACTGTATGTATCTCCCTCCAAATAACATGTGGCTATACATATCTGCTGGTCGAATTTTGACAGTTTCGCCCTTCTCATTGCTGCGGTATTCATGATTTTATTCTCTGAACAAGAACAAGATTGCCTGGCGGAATCAGACTTGTTTCAGGAGCCTAGTAGAAAAAAGCCAATCTCACTGGACGATGACATGGCGGCTTTCTATTGGTGGATGTTGGTCATACAGTATATATATTTGTTATTTATGGACAAGGGAAAATGTGGAGGTTGCTGGACTACAGAGCACCTCCCAATTCAAGTAATATAAATAATTATATATGGTTCCAGTTGTAGGTCTGGGATGGGTGTCAACTTTATAAGTTCCTACACATGCTACTGAGTTTTCCTGGTGAGTAGCGCATTAGAAAAATTTCGGAATAAATATATGTAACCTCCTATAGGATACAGCTATGCATGCTGCCCCCTGCTGGCTCCTCCCTGGTGTGTGCTGCTGGTAATTGAGCCAATGACTGTGAGCCTAAAGAAGGGTTCTTGTGACAGTGTAGGAGGTGTAAAGTAGCAGCAGCAGGACTACAACTCCCAGAAGTCACTGCTGCTGGTATAGGATGACATAACATTACAGCCAATCAGTGCAAAGGCCTGCGACCCAAAAGAATGCCGGTTGAGAAAAGAAAAGAGCACAAAAACGAGAGAGAGCTACAGAGACCATGGAGATAGCAATCCCTGTCTCATAGAGCTGTCACGACCCGAAGGTATTTCAGGCTAATTCAAGGTGACCTGAGAATGAGACTGTGAGGAGGACGGCTCAGAGAAGCTGGGTGACGTGGTCCCAGACAGGATCCCCTGGTGGAGTCCGAAGTGGAGCTGCAGCCTACCAGACTAAGGGAGGCATGAGTAATTACGGAGTGGATCCTCACCACAGACAAAGGGTACTGAAGTCTTTGCGAAGAAACAGACCTGCTACAGTAACATACACTTTCCATAAGAGCTCCAATATGGTGTCGGCACTCACACAAGGGCCCCTGATAACATAGGGTCATGAGGACTCTGAGAGAGACGTCGGCACACAACTGCGTAGCGACTCATGTGTATTGTACCTGTATGTAGATGATCCTCCCGTTCAAGGATCACAATTATACTAGATATCTGTGTTTAAAGGAGTTTGCTATAAATACGTTCTTGTTATTCAAAGCCCTGTCTGGTGTCCTATTGTCTGACCTTCGGCCATGTGCTCAGCTAGTGGGATAGCTCCGGTCATTACGGGGAGTAGGACTTGGGCCCCTGGATAAGCATATAGAAGTCAATCTAAGGGAAATAACAACGGGTTATATATAAAATATTAGTAAATCGGGGAGGATTTACTACTTTATCCAAGAGAAGATTTTAAAACACATGGAAGGTGGCTTAATCTAACCTTCTCTGTGTGGCTAAAAGACAAAAATTCCCCTACCTTCGCAACTAGAAAACACAGTTTCTCTGCACAACCATCAGTATTGGAAATAAATACCTTGTAAAAAAAATCTTTACACATATATTTTATTTACATTATGTTTCAGAAACAAATGTAGGTTTGTGATCAAAGACTTCACTATATAGCTGCATTAAGGTATGGTGTTATTGAAAAATGGGATCGCAGCAATACTATTGGGAATCTCTGCCATTTTCACTAAGAAGTGTTTAATTATACATGGGTTGGGATATGTGGCTCATTTGCACAAGTGAGAAATGTGTTAATGGTGGTAAATAATGCTAGCGATATTATATATATATATATATA
>CM071571.1:4198374-4229696 GCA_036426205.1 Ascaphus truei | reverse complement strand
GCTTATATATATATATATATATATATATATATATATAGATATATATAATATATTATATTATATATATAATATAATATATCTATAGTCATGGTATGGAGATTTGCACTCACGGTTTGGTATAGGAGGCAGATGCTTGTCACATATGCAGCATATAGACGTATGGTAACCAGGGGATCCTGATGACCAAAGAGACAGCACACTGCCAAAGTTCATGTCAAAAAGTGTATTGCGGCCCTTGTGTTCCACAAATACACTTTTTTGAATCAAATTTGCAGTGTGCTGTCTTCTTTGGTCATCAGGATCCCCTGGTTACCACACGTCTATATTATATATATATATGTGTTGTGCCTGCTTCACTAATACAATTTCTTTGCTAACAGTGTGCTGTCTCTTCCTTGTGTGCCTGTGTGGATTCCCGGTGTCTTCTGGTCTGCCTGGTAAGGAGCCTTTGATTATATACATTCATATGGGACTAAGCACCTGTCTTCATCTGTATTTGTGTGCCATCTGCTCTGTTACCTATATATATATTATATATATATATATATACAGTTTATTATATAAACAATTATATATAACAATACCCTACTTGGTGGATGAGTGGAGATATCACACTTTCTACATAGGACTATGTCAAACCTTGAGGCACAATTATTTAAGCCTGTGATGCCTGAGGCTCCCAATGCATTGCAAAAGGATTAATATACAATATAAACACGTACAAAATAAAACAAACAACACCCAGAGCATCCATATGGGCAATTATTAACCCTTCAGTCGCCCAAGTGGTTCAGCGAGGCATGAGTTAACTATGAGCCACTAGGGCTAAAAAGGGTTATTATAAATATGTTCTCCAATCTAATAATGACATGTACTTTAATCACCTATTTTGGGTTAGCTAGTTCTATTTTGCCTATGTACTGTATATAGAGGCCATTATATACTGACTAAGGAACATACTGTAGGCCTAAATCCAGCCTAAGGTAGTGATACAAATTAGCAAGTTTTTTTGTGGCTGTCGGTATTTCCAGATGTCAGAGTTTAGGGAACAGCATGCAAATGTATGTATGTATGTAGTATGTATGTATGTATGTATGTATGTATGTATGTTAATCTTTATTATATAGCGCCGTTAATGTACATAGCACTTCACAGCAGTAATACAGTGACAATCATATAAATAACAAATAATACAAATAACACATAGTGGGAAGAAGCGCTTCAGACATAAAAGTGAACTTACTGTAGGAAAAGGAGTCCCTGCCCCGAAGAGCTACAATCTAATTTTAAATCTAAATGACAATTTGGCATTAATTGCTTATCTGCAAGTCATTTGCAACACCACAGAAAATATCTCTGCATATAGCGGCGATAAAAAGCCCTTACCCCGCTTGCCATTGTGATATAGCTTTAGTGAAAAGGTCGTAAAGTAAATTTGCGTTAAACATTGATAACGCCAATATTTTATTTATCGACGTTTAGGGATTTTAAGCATTATTTTTTCAAAATATTCCCATTGAAAATGAGCGCAATAATATCCATTTCAATCAGATTAACAACATTAATTTTAATCAGAGACTTATCGAAAAATGTTTACAGTATCCTCTCCGATAATGATCTTTGAAGTTCGTGGATGTCACAAGTGGGAGGCCGTTGTTTGGTCTAATTTTTACTTTTTAACCTTTAGTGAGCAGGAAAACTAGAGTGGTGCAAACAGACACTAATGTTTATACCTCCCTTTATCAGCATGCAAGGCACGTATTGCAGTGCACATCATACTAATCTATACCTCCTTCTATCATCATGCAAGGCACGTATTGCAGTGCACATCGTACTAATCTATACCTCCTTTTATCAGCATGCAAGGCACATATTGCAGTGCACATCGTACTAATCTATACCTCCCTTTATCAGCATGCAAGGTTTTCTAGGGAAAATGAAGTTGTTTCAGGCTAAAAATAAAGGTACAGAACTCTAAGCCGCATATTTTAAGGTTGTAACAGGGGAGTAATCCCTGTTCAATTAATGTGCCTTTAATTTAGTAGTGTGGTGGTTAACTGCTGGTAGTCAATTAATAAACACCACCTGCCTGATCTAGTTTGCTTACAAAAGCCTGTCTGTTGAGACAGGAAGTGACTCCTTAACTCTGACTGAGAGCTGAATTTTGGAGATAGAGCAGTGTTCTTGAGTCTCCCAGGAGAGACTGACCAAGAGAACACACATCTCTGAAGCTGACCGGTCTTGAGCTCTGCCCAGCATAGCTGATTGCAAGACACCAAATAAGACTTCTAAACCTGGATGCTGATTTTCTGTGCACGCACGGGTGTGGTTCCAGGAGAGCAGAGAAGCTTACTCTACAGCAGCTAACAGATAAGATTTTCATTATTAAGAGACTGCTTATATCTGCTTATTTCATGCTATATGTTTTGGGGCTGCGAGACATGCTTTACTAAGGGAGATGTGAATTAATTGCATGGGATTTCACTAGAGATACTGCCAAGTGAATAGAAGCTTTGTTCCCCTCCCTGTGTTTGGATGGTTTCCTGATGAAAAGGAAAAGGCACAATAAAGCCTATTATAATTTCACCTTATAAAGTCTCCAATTGTGTACCTCAGTGAACGTCCGTCTACAAGGGTCATGTGATTTTTTTTTAAAAAGATTGAGAATACTATTACAGGGGTTGTCAACTCCGGTCCTCAAGGGCCACCAACAGGTCAGGTTTTCAGGATATTTCTGCTTCAGCACAAGTGACTCAATCAGTGGCTCAGTCAAAGAGTGACCCCCCCTGCGCTTTAGCAGGGATATCCTGAAAGTCATGCCGCTTGGTGGCCATTTAGGACTGGAGTTGCCTACTCCTGCTCTAAAACATCTTACAGCATGTTCAACGCCACATATTAGTGTGATATTACCAGAGGATTCTGGTTTACGTCTTACTGTTTTTACTGCGCATTTTTAAGGCAGCTACAAATTCCCAGTGATAAAGAAAAGCGCCCAATGTCAGGAAGATACAAATGATGAAAATGGCAAAATCAATAAGCTGAACTGTAAAAGGCATTTTGAACTAAATTACTGCTTTACCATACCGAAGTAATGGCTAAAATATTACAGTTACAAGACAGCTGAGGCATTTTCAGCATAAAACGGGCAGAGAAATTACAGGTCACATCAAAGAAGAGCAGAGGTATGTGTGTATGTATGTGTGTATGTGTGTGTGTATGTATGTGTATGTGTGTATGTGTATGTATGTATGTATGTATGTGTGTGTGTGTGTGTGTGTGTGTGTGTGTGTGTGTGTGTGTGTGTGTGTGTGTGTGTGTGTGTGTGTGTGTGTGTGTGTGTGTGTGTGTGTGTATGTGTGTATGTGTATGTATGTATGTATGTATGTGTGTGTGTATGTATGTGTGTATGTGTACGTATGTATGTATGTATGTGTGTGTGTGTATGTATGTATGTGTGTGTGTATGTATGTGTGTCTATTTATATAGCGCCATTAATGTACATAGCGCATCATAGCAGTAATACACGTGACAATCAGATAAAATAACAAATAATACAAATAACAGATCATGGGAATAAATGCTTCAGACTTAAAAATGAACATTTAGGATAAGGAGTCCCTGCTCCGAAGAGCGCAGGAGACCCCCTGCTCACGCACACTGCGAATAAAAATAAAATGTAAGCAGCTTCATTACCTTAGCAACTATCCGCTAAGGTAATGATTTTTTCTTGTTAGTTTGCGGGAGCAGGGGGTCTTCTGAGCTGAACAAAGTTGATTTCAGCCTCGGGGACCCCTACTTCCTGAGATACAGGCCCCCTTATGGGGTGCCGGTATCCCTCTGCTTTGTTTAGATCCCACGGTCACGTGGCCCACGGGATTTTAACATGGGGGTACCGGCACTCCATAATGGGGCCTGTATCTAGTAAGTAGGGGTCCCAAACCTGAAATCAACGCAGTTCAGCTCGGAGACCCCCTGCTACATTACTGTAATGTTCAAATTAAATAAACCCCCCGCGATCGCCTGTTAGAGACGCGCAGGTAGAGTGACTGTTTGAGCCTCTTACTGCGCGTCTCTTACAGACAAGTAGACCCCGGTTGGATTCACACCGCTGGGACCCCCGCTGTGTTAATCCGAAGGGCCATTAAGTCTACAGCGGACCTTCTCGGACCACCACGCACTATAGTGCGGGACTCAACCCGGTAAATGGTCGGATAATGGGCGCTGCATCTGTAATTGGTAGGTAGGAAGGATGTACAGAGACAGTAGGAGGGTGTTCTGGTAAGTGCGTCTGCAGGGGGCCAAGCTTTATCTATCAGTTGTTTAGTATTAGCCAGCGAGCTACTCATATGCTTCGTTAAACAGGTGTGTTTTAAGGTGGGTCTTAAAGGTGGATAGAGAGGGTGCTAATCGGGTACTGAGGGGAAGGGCATTCCAGAGGTGCGGGGCAGTCAGTGAGAAAGGTTTAAGGCAGGAGAGGGCTTTAGATACAAAGGGGTAGAAAGAAGACATCCTTGAGAAGAACGCAAGAGTCGGGATGGTGCATAGCGAGAAATTAGGGCTGATATGTAAGGAGGGGCAGAAGAATGTAAAGCTTTAAAAGTGAGGAGGAGAATGGAGTGTGAGATACGGGATTTGATAGGAAGCCAGGAGAGAGATTTCAGCAGGGGAGACGCCGAGACAAATTTAGGAAAGAGTAGAGTGATTCTGGCAGCAGCGGTTAGGATAGATTGTAGGGGAGACAGGTGAGAGGCAGGAAGGCTGGACAGCAGGAGGTTACAGTAATCGAGACGGGAGAGAATTAGGGCCTGTGTCAGAGTTTTTGCAGTCGAGCAACAGAGGAAAGGGCGTATCTTTGTAATATTGCGGAGGAAAAAGCAACAGGTTTTAGAAACTTTTTGAATGTGAGAGGAGAATGTGAGAGAGGAGTCGAGTGTGACCCCTAGGCAGCGTGCTTGGGCTACTGGGTGAATGATCGTAGTTCCAACAGTAATGTGGAAGGAGGTAGTAGGGCCAGGTTTGGGAGGAAGTATGAGGAGCTCTGTTTATGACATGTTGAGTTTAGGTCGGCGGAGGGCCATCCAGGATGAGACATTCAGAAACTCTGGTTTGTACAGCAGGTGTAAGGTCAGGGGTTGAAAAGTACATTTGTGTGTCGTCAGCATAGAGGTGATATTTGAACCCAAGAAATGTGATTAGGTCACCTAGAGAGAGTGTGTACAGAGAAAAGAGGAGAGGTCCCAAGATAGAGCCCTGGGGTACCCCCACAGAGAGATCAATAGAGGAGGAGGAGGTGTTAGCAGAAGAGATACTGAAAGTACGATGGGAGAGGTAAGAGGAGATCCAGGATAGAGCTTTGTTACTAATACCAAGAGTATGGAGAATGTACTGTACTAAATGCATTTCTTGCCTCTATACAAAGGCATGCAGGAGAGAAGAGGTACTGTACTGAATGCATTTCTTGCCTCTATACCCAGGGTGGGCAACCCTGTCGCCATTCGCCACTTGTGGCGAATTGGCAGTAAAACTGTGGCGAACAGGGCCGCCGGGACACTCAAACCCCCCCTTTCACCTTCCGTGGTAAGGAGCGCGCTCCAGCGGTGTGTTGACGCGCTCCTCTCCCTCCAACACCCCAGCCCGCTCCAGCAGGCGCGTGACGCGCGCTCCCTCCCCTGCGAGGCCGCTCCATGATGCGCTCCCCCCCGAGCACGCTCCAGCGTGATGCGCTGACGGCCGCCCGCCACCACTGCCGCCCGTCACCACTGCCCCCCGTCCGCCTGCCACCACTGCCCGCTCGCCACCACTTCCACTGTCCGCCTGCCACCACTGCCCGCTCGCCACCACTGCCCCCATCCGCCTGCCACCACTGCCCGCTCGCCACCACTGCCCCCCGTCCGCCTGCCACCACTGCCCGCTTGCCACCCCTGCCCCATGTCTGCCTGCCACCACTACCCGCTCGCCACCACTGCCCCCCGTCCGCCTGCCACCACTACCCGCTCGCCACCACGGCCCCCGTCCACCTGCCACCACTACCCACTCACCACCACTGCCCCCGTCCGCCTGCCACCACTACCTGCTCGCCACCATGGCCCCTCGTCCGCCTGCCACCACTACCCGCTCACCACCACTGCCCCCGTCTGCCTGCCACCACTGCCTGCTTGCCACCACTGCCCCCGTCCGCCAGCAACCAGTGCCCACTCGCCACCACTGCTGCCCGCTGCTGCCGCTGCGATCTGGTAGGCATTGGTGGGGGACGGGGGGTGCTTTCAAGTGTGCTGGGGGGAGATGAAGGGTGCTGAGGGGAGCTGAAGGGTGCTGATGGGAGATGAAGGGTGCTGATGGGAGATGAAGGGTGCAGTGGGGAGATGAAGGGTGCAGGGGGGAGATGAAGGGTGCTGGGGGGAGATGAGGGGAGATTAAGGGTGCTGATGGGAGATGAAGGGTGCTGAGGGGAAATGAAGGGTGCAGGGGGGAGATGAAGGGCTGGGTGTGTGTATGTGTGGCTGGGTGTGTGTGTGTATGTGTGGCTGGGTGTGTGTGTGTATGTGTGGCTGCGTGTGTGTGTGGCTGGGTGGCTGGGTGTGTGCGTGTGTGTGGCTGGCTGGGCGTGTGTGTGGCTGGCTGGGTTTGTGTGGCTGGCTGGGCGTGTGTGTGGCTGGCTGGGCGTGTGTGTGGCTGGCTGGGCGTGTGTGTGGCTGGCTGGGTGTGTGTGTGTGTGACTGGCTGGGTGTGTGTGTGTGGCTGGCTGGGCGTGTGTGTGTGGCTGGCTGGGCGTGTGTGTGTGGCTGGCTGGCTGGGCGTGTGCGTGTGTGTGGCTGCGTGCGGGCAGCTGGCAATGGCTGCTTGTATCTTTGTTATGTACCCAGTCACGTCCTGGCTGTGCCCCTGATCATAGATTTGGGAGAGAATGAGATGAGGGGGTTGAAATGAGATGATGGGGGGGGGTGCGGGGCTTCCAAGAATATATAAATAACATACCACCCCACCGTGTGTGTGTGTGTGTCTGTGTGTGTTTTTATCATTTGCGTCTGACGCAGTTGTTACTGAGTAGTCAAAGTGTTCATGTTTTCAATAAACTTGTTCAAACAATGTGTGTTTTAAATTTTCGCATGCGCAACATAATACCTCAATTCTTACATGGTGTGGCTATTTTCACTTCTAATTCGCCACATCTGTGGCTAAATTGAAAATTGGTTGCCCACCCCTGCTCTATACAAAGGCATGCAGGAGAGCAGAGGTACTGTACTGAATGCATTTCTTGCCTCTATACAAAGGCATGCAGGAGAGAAGCGGTACTGTACTGAATGCATTTCTTGCCTCTATACAAAGGCATGCAGGAGAGCAGCGGTACTGTACTGAATGCATTTCTTGCCTCTATACAAAGGCATGCAGGAGAGCGGAGGTACTGTACTGAATGCATTTCTTGCCTCTATACAAAGGCATGCAGGAGTAAGAGGTACTGTAACTGCATGCATTTCTTGCCTCTATACAAAGCATGCGGAGCAAGAGAGGGTACTGTACTGAATGCATTTCTTGCCTCTATACAAAGGCATGCAGGAGAGAAAGCGTAACTGTACTGATGCATTTCTTTGCCTCTATACAAAGGCAGGCAGGAGAGAGAGTACTGTCTGAATGCATTTCTTCCTCATACCAGGCATGCAGGAGAGAAGAGGATGTACTGCATCATTTCCTTGCTCTACTATACCAAGCATGCAGGAGAGCAGCGGTACTGTATGATGCTACAGCCCTGCCATTGGATTCCAGGATAGGAGGGTCCACTCCTGCCCTCTTCTCTTCAAACATGGAAAGTGGTTACTGTAACTGACTTGCAAAGTGCTTCCTTGCTGCTATTTTCAAAAGAGTAATGTTATCAGCCATCAGCAGACATCAGAAATGAAAACAGTTTGCTTTGGCCGTGCCATGTCTGAGGCAATGGTGAAGCCTTTTCAAAGTGACAATAGATAGGAAAATGTGTGTTAATGATCAACTAAAGGAATTCTAGCACAGCAAGAAATGAGACCCACCCCAAACGGGTTACTATCTTTACAACTTCAGCTGCTAAAAAGGGATCTGTTCAAAGTTATGTTCCCAGATTACAAACAGTGAATAGCAGGCTCGGAAATTTAAACAGCCAATTTATCCTCACCTGTGCCCCTGTGATTCTGAGTTAAAATAAGGGTGGGCACTTTGGCTGGGGCTGTGGTTTTGATTCTCAAAATATTTTGTATCTTGGTTTTGTTACAACTCAACTTGTTTTGGATTTGTAAAAATTATGGAGAAAACACACACACGCACACGCACGTGCACCACACACACACACACACACACACACACACACACACACACACACACACACACACACACACACAAATTTTGCTCGGATTCAAAAGTTGATCTCGATTGAACTTTGCAGTTCACACCGTTCAGATTTTGAACCCGCGAACCTTTCCATCCGTAATATAAAACTCAAATGAAATATATAAAATCAAAGTTGGCTAACACAGGAAGCACTCAATGTTTAATTTCTTCCCCATGGTGTAATTTGAGGGCTCACTTCTGGCATGCTCGGGCGAGAGGTGTGTTGCGTCTGTTGTTAAAAACCATGGGGGTTGATTCTTATAGAAGGTTTTTTCAGCTAGATAATTTATACAAAAATAAATCTAAATTATTGGTGCATATTCTCACTGCGGCTAGATGTGCGATCGTCGGGGCCTGGAAAAACCTCTACCCCCTTCCAGGAGAGAGATTGTTTTGAGAATAAATGAGGTGCAATCTATGGAAAGATTAACAGTGTATGTTGGACATAATTCATGAAAATTCCAAAAGGTCTGGGAGCTCAGAAATTCGAGGGGGAACAGATGACTGTTTAGTCATTGTGGATGTAGGGCTGTATGTTTTGCTTCTCAGAGTTGGTAATTTTATATGATATTTGGAGTTGGGATTGTTCGGCGTCGCTGTACTTTTGATATTCCTGTATTATTGGATTTTTGTTTCTCTTATGATCCCGATGTTAAATTGGTGTCCCCCCCCCCCCTTCCCTTCTTTATTTCTCTATCCCTTCCCATATGTCTTTCAAAAACGGAAAATAAAAAATAAGTTACAAAAAAAAACTAAGCAGACAATGTGGACCTGACCTACTGCAATCAAAGTTCCTACAACAGTGCCCCAGTCATTCCCATACCACTTACCGCCCTAATTAACTCTATTCTGTCTGCAGGTCATATCCCAAAGACATGGAAAATGGCCAGAGATGTCCCAGTCTACAAAAGTGGGAACAAAAACACTGTCCAACTACAGACTAATCTCTCTTCTCCCAATACTATCCAAAGTCATGGAAAAGAGTGTCCACTCCCAATTAAGCGATTACTATATCAAGACAATTTTCCTCTGTCAAAGCCAATCCGGCTTTCACCCAAACCACTCTGCGGTAACTACCCTCTTAATAGTTTGCAATGAGATCCAGTGTGGAATGGAACGGGGACAACTCACTGGTGCAGTATTCCCAGATTTTGCAAAGGCTTTTGATACTGTTGATCATGTTATCTTGTTAAACAAGTGCTCTGTAATAGGGGAACACACTTTAAACTGGTTTCATTCCTACCTATCAGGTAGATCCCGATATGAGTATATCACTGGCTCTACGTCTAACCCCTTGGATATCACCTGTGGTGTCCCGCAACGCTCTGGTCTGGGACCCCTAATGTTTGTCTTCATTAAGGATCTACCTACAGCTTATACGGGAGCTTCAATACACATGTATGTGGATAATTCAATGTTATATACACAGCCCTAGCCTCTCTGAACTTGACATGTATTTCAATCTGATTTTTCATGACTTGAACCCTGCATTTCCCAAAACAAACTCCTTTTGAACACTGACAAAACTGTAACTATGGTATTTGGGTCTAAGGCTAAATGTCTAACGCTACCAATGACAGAGCTTGAGATCAGAACACCGTTCTAGCCCTGGTCACTAGTTTTAAATATCTGGGCATATGGATTGACTCCCATTAAATATTTGGTCTGCATATTGATACTCTGATTTTCAAAACATATGCCAAACTGGGTGTACTTTATAGGAACAAATCCTCCCTAAGCCCGCTGGTCAGAAAGCGCATCGCACTGTAGATGCTAATACCAATTATAGACTATGGGAACATAGTATATGCTACAGCACTCACCAAACTCACCTAAGCAAACTAGACACCCTCTACAACTCAATATGCTGCTTTGTCCTTCAATATACAGTATATACTACAACACACACCACTGAGAAATGCTCCAAGAACTAGATTGGTCATCGCTTGAATCCATCCGCAAAGTACATTTGTCCTGTCTTGCCATCAAATACTTTCTGGGCAAACTACCTGGCTATCTGAACAAGCTCCTCACCCCTACCGCATGCAGCAATTATCACCTGAGATCTGGCTCTAGAAGACTGTTCACAGTACCCAAGGTTCAACAAAGAATCCTCCTTCTGTAACCGTGCACCTCACAACTGGAACAACCTACCAGAGACTCTCAAATCTGCCTCCAGTATAAGTTCTTTCAAGACTACAGCTGTCTCACATTTAAATCTTATCTGTAACTTTTAAATATGGCCATAACTTATATTGTCACTAAGTGCTCATGAAATGTCTGTAAATATCATGTGTAATTATGTATTGCCATTATAATTCTGTGCCCAGGACTTACTTGAAAATAAGAGGTAACCCTCAATGTATTATTTCCTGGTAATAAGGTAAGAAGGTGATCCAGGGCGCAGCGGATTTCAGCAAAAAAGGAATTTATTTTGTTATAATACGATGTTTCAGCATGCCAGTCACTTGATAAAGGCCTTGTCAGGGCCGAAACGTCGTGTTATAATAAAATAAATCCGTTTTTTGCTGAAATCCGCTGTGCCCTGGATCACCTTCTTACCTCATTATACAGGACTGCTTCAGATAGGCTATCCCTGAACCACGTGCACCGGTGTTAAAACGCAAGTATCATACATTTGCTATATTATTGCATTGTATAGGTGTGCAGTACTATCTCTGTTATATGCTTATTTCCTGGTAAACCATTTTATAAATAAATAAAAAATAAAGATGAAATCTTGGGTTGACATTTGTGGATCCTCAACTTGACCCGAAGCAATGGTTCTCCGTTGATCTTCATTTCTTCTTTCTTGATTTCTTTAAAGATGTCGTCTTTCTTGTCTTCTTTTTTCTCTTCTTCCATGATGTTGACTTGTCATCACCTTCGCGTCAAATGAGATGCCCTAGACCTTATATAAGGCCTGTGACACACACATTAGACCAGTCACATGGTACACCAACCAATCCGATCCTTTTTGTACCATCACTTTTGGATGAGAATGACCTGTCAAGCAAAAGTGAGGCAATCACATGAGGTATATCAAGCAACCGGATTGGTTGATGTACTGTGTTTTTCTTCCTTCATCTTGATTTTGGCTAATAGGCCTATTGGCCATTACTGTAGGGGAGGGAGAACACTAAGTTGGAACGTTAGTGGTCATAAAGTCATACCTTCATTTATGTATTTGTATTGGAAAGGAAGATGCCAGGTATATATTGCTTTGCAATTGCAATATACTGTATACCTGGCAACTTCCTTATTCTATAGCTAACCCAAGCCAGTTAGTGCAGGGGGAAAAAAAGCAATGAACCACTGACAATAAAAGAAAAAGGCAACTGAAAAATACCAACTTAAATTGAGATTCTTTTTTTAAGGAAAAACATTTTGATCTGGTCAAATGAAATATATATGCATATAGGTACAATATTTGAATAGATTAGGAAGCAAGTTATTGAACTGTGCTGCGCTGACTTTATATTTCTGCTTTAGTTGATCCCACACACCTGTAAATGCTCATAACTACTTTTCAGTGATTCAGCATTTTCTTCCAAACACGATCTTTACAGATGTTGCGAATAGAGAGAAAGCATGCATCACCCCGAAGCATGCAGTCTCAGTGTATGTTCTTGTTCTCACATGCAAAGTGCAAAATAGAAGCCTAAGTATGACCTAGAAAGAGGAAGATTCAGAAGAAATATTTTCATCATTTGCATTGCCTGAGGCTTTCAACATCTTTCTTATCATGTTACTCCCAATAGAATCTGCAAGCAAGTGAAATGTGACATTTTTGAAGAATATTGATTTTTCAATCTTGCAACTGGTGTGTAATGCGTATATGCTCTTTCTTTTCTACTGTAAAATGTATGGTTCCATGTTGTTTTTCTCTATGCACATAATTTATTTAATACATATTCTTACCTTTATTTTGTTTTATAGTTGGAGGAAGATAAAACCTATGAATATGGTCAGTGCATTATTCAGTGATAGGGCGAATGTTGGAAGATCCAGCAGCAGAAAGAATGAGAAGAAAAGAGGCTTGCATCAGATTGCTATGAACAGATGTAGTTTTGAACATCTGGATCGGGCAGCAAGGGAAGGGGCAATAAAAGAGGATTGCACCACTGGGAAGAAGGCAGTATAAGAGCAGGAGGTGTCAACGAAGGCGCCAGGAGTGGCTGCGGAGGAAGGGATAGAAAAGGATGGGAAGAAGGTACCTCATACTTATGGGACACATGGGATCTCATGGCAGAATTCAATAAAGTAAATGGACATCCCCAGCAACCCTACTGGTACCAGTTGTGCGGATGGACCAAACTGCACCCTATCTAACACCCACGAACACCCACACCCTAAAACCATAATGGGATCTGGTGTGTGGCTGGACCATACTCCATCCTGAGGCACACTCCGTCCTACACTGAGAAGCCACTTTACCTTTTGTTTCAACATTGTCCCTCATTCCCTCTAGAGTGTAAGCTCACAGGATCAGGGCACTCATTAACGCTCTGTATCTGTTTGTGCGTGTTTGTCCTTATTTGTATGTGACCATTTATGTAAATATCAAATATATGTACCCCCATTATACCGCGCACTGGAATATGTTGGCGCTTTAAAAATAAATGATAATAATATTTCCAACTGAGCTCAATGAGACGGACTCACAGTTCTGGTTTTGGGAGGCTCAGCTGTACATAGATATATAGACCTATTACTAATGAGAATACACTGTGATTGGAGACTCAGCTATACATAGATATATAGTCCTATTACTAACGAGAATGCCCTGTGATTGGAGGCTCAGCTATACATAGATATATCGACCTATTACTAACGAGAATGCCCT
Source organism: Ascaphus truei (assembly GCA_036426205.1). Lineage (NCBI taxonomy): Eukaryota > Metazoa > Chordata > Amphibia > Anura > Ascaphidae > Ascaphus > Ascaphus truei. The sequence goes on along the minus strand of CM071571.1, from coordinate 4,216,495 downwards.
GTGATTGGAGGCTCAGCTATACATAGATATATAGACCTATTACTAACGGAATGCCCTGTGATTGGAGGCTCAGCTATACATAGATATATAGACCTATTACTAACGAGAATGCCCTGTGATTGGAGGCTCAGCTATACATAGATATATAGACCTATTACTAACGAGAATGCCCTGTGATTGGAGGCTCAGCTATACATATATATAGACCTATTACTAACGAGAATGCCCTGTGATTGGAGGCTCAGCTATACATATATATAGACCTATTACTAACGAGAATGCCCTGTGACTGGGGTTAGGACACAAGTGGTATGACTGATGTGCAGGTCACATATCACCATATTTGCGAATTTTAGAGATGTAACCCAAATTAGCAAGAAACTACATAAACTAAAATGTGACTAGTTCTCCCACCTCTACTCCTGATTAAAGATGTGGAAATGTTTTCAAATAACCCACTTATCGAGGCCTTTTCGGTCAAAATGCCTACTGCTATTCTGTAAGCCTCGATAAGTGGGCGATAAAGGCATGAATCACCCAAATTTTTCAGCCATCCAAGACAGATCGCCAGGTGAGCGGCGATAAGCCACTAATCGGCAGGTTCTGAAACTCGTGCAATTCTAGTAGCCGTGATTAGTTTATCGAGGCTAATCGCGGCTCTAAAATGACGCGTTTCTCCCAAAATCCTCGTGCCAGGAAAAGTTGGTGTGAGGCTTGAGAGATCCTGCTGAAAAGCGGTGAGAGAGGAACTTAGAAAAAAAAATATCCATTAATATCAGCACCGGAGACCCCCGGCATGAATCTCATGCAATAAAAATGCATTTAAAGGCAGCTTCATAGGCATAGAAGGAGTTAACTACCAGTGCCATGTTTATTGTGGGTATCTGGGGTGGGTGAAGGTGGTATTTGGCCCTTGATGGGTATTTAGGGCTTGAGGGGGGGTGGTGGGTGGAGTTAACCCCTTTAGTACCTTTGCGGTTAATACCGCTAAGGTAATGAAGGGGTTAACCCCTCCCGCTACCACCTGTAGGCCTAAACATCCATTCTTGGGGCTAATGCCCCCTTCACCCAATCCTTCTACCCACAATAATATATCACATGGTATAACAGCCAATGGGATTGCAGACATTCCTATTGGTTTCTGTACCAAGTGATGTCACATCCTTTTTAAATGGAACATGTCACATGGTACAGGAACAAATGGGATTGTCTACAATTTTGATTAAATTGTTTGGAATATGGATGGCTTGTTTTTAGTACATTTTAGGATTGGTTAGCATTTTAAATTAATTAATTGTTTTGTTGGCTAGTGCTTTTATTTATTTAATTGATTGGTTGGCTAGTGGTTTTATTTCTTGAATAGTTTGCTTGGATACGTGTTTATTTAATTGTATTGTTAAGTTTTGGAATAACATAATTGGAATTATTTAGCTGTTTTGGTGATAGATGCATTTTAATGATGTACTATTAGGCTATTTAGTTCTTTTATTGTTGGGGTGTTTAGGTGCTTGTGTGTTTATTTTATTATTGTGTATTTGGGCTTTCATAATTTGTATTAGGTTTACCATTGAGCCTGCCCCATTATCTGGGCAGATCTTGCTGTAACAAGGGCCTCATCCTGTCAGGTGATCAAACTGCTCACAAACAGACATGTGCCTGGAAGTGGCAACATAAAAGTAACAAAGGGGAAACTATTTCACCTGCCCAGCCTGGTGACTAGTTAACCCTGGCACTGCCTGCAGCTTTACCAGGGCTGCATGCAGGGCAAGGGGAAAGATTATAGCAGGGTGCTACAAGCAAAATAAAGATGAACATTTGTGCATTTCCTTCTCCCCAATTACACTCGCAAAAACGACAAACCCTTGTAACCAATTCCCTAAGGTTCTCTTTTTAGCTGACTGCCCTAAAATCACCTCCCCTATCCATCCTATCCAACGCCTCACTATCCTCCTGCACTAGCGACAAAGTATACACAAAACCTCCCTTCCATATCTTCTTCTTTATTTCGGGCCATAAATGCATCCCCAGCGGGCTACACTACATAAATATGGTTCGCCTCCTTTCTGCCATGCCCGCCTCTGTAACCTCGTCACTTACTCCATCTCTGGGGCGGCAGGCCTCTTTCCCTAATTTCCCTGGCAAAGCCTTCTGTACTTCCACCAAGGCACTGTCACTCCCATGCTAAGTCCTATCAACCCTCACCTCACTCCCCCTCTATTCATCAACAGAGCTATACTACACCAACTGATGCTCCAGATGAACCAGGCCTCCTGCACATTTCCTCTTCAGCTGGCTCTCCTGCAGCAGGCCTTCCCAGGTCCCCGTGCTGATTCTCCCTCTGCTCCCCACCACCGGGCTGCCGTCCGACTCCTGTACGCCCCCTCACCACGGGGTGCAGATCTCCGCCATTCTCCCACTCGCTGGACTGCATTGGAAGCCCGCCTCCTGATGACCATGTTATACGCTGTTCCCCCGCGTCTCGTCCTCACTTGTGTCGGGCCCGTGAGAGACCCACCACCCTTCGATAACTCTTGCTCCTTCCACCAGTCCTCTACGCTGCTGCGGCTCCGCCTCCACACACTGCCATGGAGCCGACCAGTACGTTCGTCTGGTTCAGCACTGCTCCTCCATGAGCTCCGCCAGCTGCTTCCTCCTTGTTGCTGGTGGGTGAACGCAGTCTCTCTGGAGACCTGGATCTTCTGTCCCTTTTTGGGTTAGTCACTACCTCCCAGTGCCCACTGCACTGGTCTGATCACTATTACTGAGGGGCACACTAGTGAGTGAGGTGCACATCACCCCCTAATCCCAGCCCTCCAGCAATATGGCTTCTCAGCCAAGTCCCCTCCGTCTTGCGATGCCTGCTGCCTTATCTTCCCTAACAGGACCTCCAACTCACTGGGTAACATGCTCCTGACCCTGTCATCCCACCCACAGCACCCAAATCCACCCTACTACTGCGACTCATGATAAAAGGTAAGAAAGTGTTAAGGTGAGAAAACTAACGCCAAACTGACACCTGACTGGGAACTGGCCTAACCTGTTCTCAGTTGTCATCAAATGCATGCCCCAGCAGCCTGTTACCGACCTTTTCTATCCTTTACTTAGTGCCTCCCCCGCCATCATCCAATCATTGGGCCTCTTGTATTTCAAATGACATCCCTCTCATCACCCCGCAGGGTTCTGTCACTGTAGTCATGGGCCCGATTCCCTATATTCTATGACCCTACTAGATGGCTGCAGCTTGTAGACTTTGATAAACAGCTTCAGTGTCCGCACTCTGCACTGCCCTCAGACAGACAGCAGGACTGTACAGTACGTCTCAGCCCCCGAGGGACTCTGGCTTACCGGCCCGTAGCCCTTATTTGCTGCACACTGCTTTCCTCGGTCCCCCCCGAAGCCTCACAGTTTTGTTGTTGTGCTTTTAGGCTTACATAAAAAATAAATAAACTTGTTAACCTCTTCACTGCCAGAGAGCTTTACACCACATTGTTCTGCTATGCGGATGTTCAGGGACTTGGTCAGCAGTTTCTTGTTCCATATTGTATGCTGTGCAACTAATTGCCAGACATTTATCACCATCGCTCATAAATGCTCCTTCCAGAACGCCTGTTACCCAAAGGAATATTCAAATAATCAATAGGAAAAGTTCTAACCGTACGGACTTTTATTGGTTATGTAGATTAGTTTTTTTTTTTATCTTGCAAGAAAATATATACATACATATTTGTTATCACATTGTCTGGAGATATTGACTTGTATTTGCTTTTTTTTTAACCATTAGTCAAAGAAATAGCAGAGCAAAGCGCTATAACGCGAGTCACCAATGCCAGTCCACCAAGGCCACCAATTAGTGGCTCAGTCAACGGCTGCTTTAAGGTATGGAACATGCCCGAGTCCACGGTGTGCACCCTTTATTCCCAAATTATAACTGAGCTGGTGAAACCCGCTGATATATCTGTGGGCAGTGGCTACGTAAGGGTTGGCAAACTGCAGCCCCCAGGGAGTAGGGCGTATGTTTGTCACACTTCTGAAGCCACAGACTTTGATACATTTCATGCATAATAATAGCAATCTGCAGGCATTGAGGTTCTTTATTATGAAGGGGCTGTTTGCCCTGAACTGTCATTTTTTTTGCCCTCAGATATTATAATGTATTGACACTATTTCTGAACATCTTATAGTGCAGGGATGGCCAACTCCAGTCCGCAAGGGACACCAACAGGTCAGGTTTTAAGGATATTCCCTGGCTCAATTAGTTGTCCAGTTGTCATTATTGTGCAGGAAATGTATGTAACCCCCCCCTCAATAAGGTTACCAGTTTGCTGCAAGGGGTTAATAGCAGAATAGGATATGCTAGGCCCCACATTGTGTGGCATACTGACATCACAGGGGAGTATATAGGAGAGGAGAAAAGTTCTTGAAGTTTAGGTTCCTGGAGGACAAGAGGAGAGGAGCCACAGGGAGTGTAGATAAGGATTATGTTCATAAAGTAGTAGGAGATTCAGGCCCCCCTGTTTGTTATGTTACAGATAGGGACAGTGCCCTTATAGTAAGGATCCCAATTAGATGTCTTACGGAACCACACAGGTACCACAGAGGAAGAGACAGACACGTCACAGAGGGCCACATGCAGAGGTCTCCCGGGTGTCGGCGGATTAGCTCTACAGGCGGATCCACCTATGTATTCTCCTTAATCAGTATGGAAGTGGCAGTTCCCAATCAGGAATTGGGTATAGTAGTTACCTGCACGGAACCGGCCAGGATCCCCTAAGGGCCCAAAGTAGACTGGGTATAGTGGACATTACTCCGAAGGGGGGCCCGGTCCAATACAAGTAACACAGCAAAGTATATGCACCTCCCTCTCCATGTTAATATTGGGCACTTAGGGAAGCACTGTGTCAATGAGTAACCAAGAATACTTAAAGCAACGTATAACTATGTCAAGTATGTATGTGAGGTGTCCCCGTGCCGGGGGACCTGAATAAAGATTGAGTTGTACTACAAAAGTCCCTGGCACCCATAATTTCCTCCCTTGCTATCTTATCACCTGAATCCAGCTCCCTGAATTGAGGTAACCTATGCTGAGTATCCAAATACTGCGCCCCGATATAATCTCCATAGGCGCCGAGCAGGGAGGGGTTACATATATAAAACTTTATGGCTTCAAAAGTGTGGCAAATATACTCTATATTTGTGTAACTCAGCAACACCAGATCTATCAAAGACAAAATATTAATGCAGTTAGAGATGGGAAATGCGTCAAAATTCTTTTAGTGTGTCTACATCCCCCCCCCCCAAATAAAACATTCCACAAATATATAAAAAACCTTTTTTTCCACATTTTATATTCTCTCGTTTTAGATTTTTTTTCTTCTTTTAATTTTTTGAATATTCAAAAACTGTTTTCGATTTTTTTATTGCGCTTTCCCCTGGGAGTTACCCTCCTTTTAATTTTGGTTACACAACTTTAGGGCTCAATATTGTCTGGAAGGGCCAATCAAAACCGTCATTTAAGTCAATCGCAATTTGGGTCAGAGACCCCCGCGGGAACATTCCTTCCCCGTTTTGTCCCTTCATGATTTCCCTACATGGCGCTGATGTTCTACAGTTTATACCAATCTCGTTTTTTCTTTCTTACAATAAAAAAACTGTTTCCTCTTCAAAATTAAGAATTGGGACTTTAATTTTTTTTTAAATTTCTACAGTGATTCTTTCCTCTCTTGTTTATCCTTGTAAGTCAGCGGGCTTTAACGTGGCGCCATTTGCCATTTCCTTTCACGTAACAGGCGTGAGCTCTGTGCAAAGAAAGTCGATTTTTATAGTTTTAAATGGAAGTGAGTATGAAATGACAGCTGCGTCTGACTATTTATCCGCTGTATAGAATCGCACGGTTTATAGCGAATAATCATTCGGCTGATAACCGATGCGCTGCACATTACATATTAATTGTAATGGGAAATAAAAAGAACCCAAATAAAACACCGGAATCTTTATTTTATCTTTCGTTCGGAGTAATATCAAGGTGCTCTGTGTATGTAATCAAAATACACCAAGAAGATTCCCTTCCAGGATAAAGCGGTGGCTGCTCTCTCTCCCCAGGAGCCTCCGCATGTGTGAGAGGTGGGGCTTGGAAACACATGGAAATAGCATTGGCAGAATGGCCAAGCAAGGCTCCTGTCCCCCCTCAACTCTGCGCTCCTGGTGGCACCTAGGGTGACTTAGGACACTAACGAGGACACTAAGACACAATCATAGGACAGTCACACAATGTATCACAAGCAAGGAGGAAGAGAGGAGCTGCTGCTGCTGTCCTGAGGAGGAATGTAGCCAGCTGCCTCTCCCCCACAGCTCAGCCCCTACTCCCAGTGTCAAACGCTTCTGTTCATTTCCTTCTCCACACCCACATCAGCAGCAGCAGCAGGAGCAGCAGCAGGAGCAGCAGCACTGGGAGAACTGGGAGAACTGGCTGCACACAGCAAAGACAAAGCAGGGCAGACTCTGACACTGTCACAGCCGCACTGAGCTAAGGTCCCAAAGTTGTTGGTGACATCCCAGGCTGCATAAAAGTTTGGGGGAGGACTTGTCCCCCCCCTGCACTCCCTTCTGTTTGCGCCTATGCCCCATCTTCCCAAGGAGGAGGAGGAGGAGGAGAAGGAGATTCAGTTCCACGATTGCATCTGAAATGTCTGGGAACCAGCTTTGCAACACAAAGTCCCACCGCAGGACCTCCCTGCCATGCATACCCAGGGAACAGGTAGGCTGAAGCCATGACCAATGCTGACCTGGCAAGGGCACTGGTGCCAACGCTTTGTCACTTTGAAAGCCAAGCTACATATATATATATGTGTGTGTGTTTTCGTAACTGAAACTGTGCAGGGAGACTTTATCTCTTCAGTAACAGAATAAATGTAAAGAAAAGGCTATGGGGTGATCTAGCAAGGCAGATGTGGGGCCAGAAAGATGACAATTCAGTCATGTCCATCTCATGTATGAAGGTCGGTGCTCCAGGTTTTGCGTCATGTGTGTCAGTGTGTGGTTTGTGAAGTGTCCATAGGTGATGTGTCCATAGGTCAGAAGTGTCCATAGGTGAGAAGTGTCCATAGGTGAGTTTAGGGAAGTGACATGACGCAGCGATTCTGAGATGCATTAAATGTTTCGGTGCGTCACTTTATTTCAGAGCGCTTTCTTCCATGTGACACAGGCGCAAACAGAAATGAAACAAAGTTCTCTTGGCGCTTCCTTTGTGTGGATACACCTTCCCCCGTGTTTGGAAGTGACGCTCTGTGCAGGATGTAGTTTGCTCTGATGAATAAGGGCGCAATCCAATATAATGTGCTGAAAGATGTGGTACCCGGTGGGTTTGTTGAAGCACCCCTAACCATACCTTTGTGGGTGCAGCAGGACCAGCATTGACATGTAACTGCGGAAACTGTGCTAGTCATTTCATTTAGTTTTGAGAATGATTGAAGTCATTGAATTTCCCCAGAATATGTGTGGGGTGCACAGCCTGTGCCCCAGAGGGACACTGTGAATGGGAACTCCCCCCAAGGACTTTGGAAGCAGTCAGACTGAATGGGTTCCCATTTGCTTGGAATATCACACATGTCACTTCTGGGGTTTTGGAGAAGCTCTGTATTTAAACTTTGTGGTCTGTTGTCCCTCACAACCATATTTTGGGAATGCCCTTTTGCAGCAAGAAAGAACTTTTTGCTGCATTGTTACATACTATGAAGGGGGTTTGTAATGATAATCAGCTAGCACCAGTGTATGCTTTGTTCTACACCTACTGTCATTAACCTCCTTTAGTTTGAGCAGTTGCAAGTTTTAATCAGCATTAACTCAAGATCCTATGGCTTGTTCATCCATTAAACATGCTGGAATGCAGGATATGTCCTGTTGGTTGTTGAATATACTTACATTAGGAGATAACATTTGGAATCATCTATTAATTAATCATTAATAATACCAATTAAAAGATACTAGTGTAAAAAGTATCTGTTGGGCAAATTATTTGGGGTTGCCTGTCTTTCATACATTAATTAGAGATTATTTGTTTGTTTTTAAATGCAAATGTATTCAGCTATACAGTATAAATCAAATTCCAGCCATTTTCCAGTATGATTGATAGCATATGTGTATGGTGTTACGGCTGTTTCCATGTATAACAATATATGCTTTCATATACAGTACTGTATGTATACATGCTTTAAAAGCGCACATACAGTACACTTTATATACATGTATCTTGGTATATACATTTTTTAAGAAAGTAGCTGCATGTATTATTTTTAACTATCTTTATGCCGCAAACATGTATTTGTGTAACATTCCTAAAACCAGCAGAGATCCACAGTTTCTAGTCAAAAAGAGTTTGGAAAAAACACTCAGACTGACATAGAAGTGTATTCACTAATTGGAAGCTTTGGGGGTTATTCATTAAACTGTAATAGTGCCAATCGTGTCACTTTCACACAGAAATTCCCGTTGATTTCAATGGAAGTTTCCATGCAATGGTGCCCCAATCAGCATTATTGCACTTTAATGAATAACCCCCCCCCCCCCCCCCATTGTCTTTAAACAAAATATACACTTTTCTTACTTTAATAAATGTAACGTGTATACATGTTACACACTTTTGGAACATTATATGAAATAATAAATGTAATAAAATATTTTGAAAGTTGTTGCTTTTGATACATTTACAGAAGAAATAATTTATATTTGACATTTCCTGTGAATAACCGTAAGACCGAATTTGACATCACTGTGTAAGGCCAAAAGTACCACAGCATCACTCTAACATAGGAAGGTGTTTAAAAAATATATCAATGGTCATTTGAGAGTACTAAAAAAAAGGAGAACATTGCACTTTCATATGTAACAGGATGCAGACATGTTACTGGGCTCAGCTTGTATGTGGAACGGAGCAGGACAGATGCTGAGAAATACAGATTAATTGATGCATCAAACAGATCTCCGGATCCCAGTGTGGGTAACAGAAAAGACCAAATATGATCCCTGAGAATTACATTTCTGTTGAAGACAGAAGCAAATCGATGTAACAGTGCCCTGCACATTTTAAGCGATATTTTTAGCCAGAGCCTTTTTAGAGAAAAGTTATTAAGCGTGGAACATTTTTTTCCCCTCTCGTTTGGCTGAGAGCATAACAAAGTCTGTGTTTAGCAGGAATTTAGGTCCCCATGGAATTAAAGAGGCCATGGGTAAATGTTACTCTTCAAAACAGATTTCGGTTTGAACATGTGGAAATTAGGATGGAGTACGTTTTGTATCAAAAGCAAATAAAATATGCTGCTTAAGTCTAACGGTTTAATATGCACTTCCTGTTACCAAAAGAAATAACCCGTTGAAAAAAATACATCTATATCATTGTTTGCTTAGGATGAGAATTATATTTCTGGCCAGTTGTAATGCCCTATATGGGACCCTTTTACTGTAAATATTCTCTGTGGACTGCGCTCATGCCGCACTTTCAGTTACACGCTTTTCCAATGGGCACGTTGTTGGAAAGATGAAAGAAGTATTGGCATCCAGCAAACACACTTTGTACTGTAGCTACATAAAAGCAGCCTGTGTCAATGACTGATCCACTGATTGAGCCACCTGTGCTGAAGCAGGGATATCCTTAAAATCTAACCTGTTGGTGCCCTTAAGAACTGGAGTTTGCCATCCTTGCATTATAACATGTAATTACAATTCCGGGGGAGGGGCTGTTATTGGGACAGAGGATCAATTGCATATTTTTTGTGTGCTGCAAAATGATGAACCCATATTATAAAATAAATACAAATCCCAGGGTTTTTCTTTTTCTAAGAGAACACATTCTTTTTGCAGAGATTTAATGGACTCAGATAGTGTCGCTCTTAAGAGTAACATCCTGTAATCGCACATAAGGTTATGGAAATATATTGAAGAAGTCATTTGTGATGTAATGAGAAAGCAGCTGGGGCCACGTAACGAGCCGCAGATATTGTTTGCGGGAGAGGTTAATTATGGTTCAGTGACTGTCACAAGTGTCCCCTCCAGATCAGCGCTGTGGCAGGATGCAGAAAGCCCAGGGGTTGTGAGGAAGCAGTAGGGACCTTTAGAGGAGCAATAATCGGACTGTGTAACTCCACCACTAGGACAGAGTGGCTGGTTCTATCAATGTAATGTCTCAGTTATTTAGTGGGTCCTAATAGGACGTTGTGAGGGGAAATGGCCCAGGCTCAATCAAGAACGGACCATGGTAGAGGAATGAATGGCAGAGACCTTTCTTCCAGCACTATCAGGGCTCTTTACTTTACAGGGATATTTATCTACACAGGTAGCGTGTTTTGTTTGTTCCTTCGTTACAAAATAATAGTAATCACGTGTCATTGGACATGATTTACTCCTGTAGGGATGTCATACTGTCATTCTCATCCCAATTATTTCTGTACGCCAGAGGTTCTCAACTCCAGTCCTTAAGATCCCCCAACAGGTCAGGTTTTCAGAATATCCCAGCTTCAGCACAGGTTTCTTAATCAGTGGCTCAGTCAGAGACTGAGCCACTGATTGAACCACCAGTGCTGAAGCTGGGACTGATTGAGCCACCTGTGCTGAAGCTGGAACTGATTGAGCCACCCGTGCTGAAGCTGGGATATCCTGAAAACCTGACCTGTTGGGGGGGTGTTAAGGACTGGCGTTGAGAATCCCTGCGGTACGTAACAGAATACACCAGCATGCTGGGAGACATGTCTAAAATGCATTTACCATATATGACATACTATCTATATAATATATAATACAGTACATAATGTGTATAATACATACCTCTTCCTATTACCTCCCCTATTCAAAGTGATTGAAAGTCATGCTGGGTAATATTTTAGTGGCATTCATTTGAATTAATCTGACCTCCAGCAAAGGTCAGCAACATCACAGCATATTACATGGGGCCCCTGAGTGCGTCTAAGGCTGCGTCCCCGCTAGCGCTGAGCGGGCGGCGCTTGCGGCGGTTACTTACATATATTGTTATATATTAGTCCCCGCACACTCTGTGCTTGCGCGCTCGTGCGCGGGCACACAAGCTCAAACGCGCTCGGCGCTTAAGTAAACAAAAAACCTATACTTACCCGTGCTCTCAACTACCCGCAATGCCCCCCCCACTCCCTGCGCGCGCATGCGTGCGTAGATGCAGGACACCCGGTGCTCATGCTTGGAGCACTCTCCAAGCATGAGCGCGCTCAGCGCCAGCGGGGACTCAGCCTTAGGGACCACCACCGTTTCTTACCAAGTTTAGCTATGCTAACTTCATAACAATATGTGGCTTATACTGGACTTTTCTTTGATATGGATACCAGGAGTGACAGAGATAGAATTGCAGAAATATTAATGTCAAATCATGTTTTTAGGAGGGGACAATTAAAAATCACCATTTTAATTTCCTAAAAACTATTGTTTATTTTAACTATGGTAACTATAACTTTGGATCAGTGAGAAGGAACCAGGCGAGAGCCAATACAAGCCAATATACTGGCAGCGATCTTCAAAGACAGCTTAGCAGTGACACGCATTTAAACAAAACATCAGTTCATAGATTTCACTTACGTGCACTGTACTATGTTACAATGCCAGGAGAGCTCCGGAGAGAGATCGCAAAGCTTTTCTTTATTAAAACAGGGGAAACGCGCACTGCTGTGGAGTTTGTTATATTTGTTAAATGTTCTAATAACTTATTTTTTTTGCTGCATTGTTCACTCATTAACGTATGAGCACACTATTAGACCCTAACAACAGCAGAAGGCATTATATTGTGTGCAATAACTGTTAGTTTGTGCTTTTTACAGTTACGTTTTCTTGTCTAAATATGAAAATCTAAATAACATATATTGAATTATGAAACAACTGCAAAAAATAGCAGAAAATGTGCTGATGACTGTGTGCTTTCAGGTTATTGCAAGCTCAGCACAGTATGTGTTATTCAGTAGAGATGCTTCTTTTAATGACTTGCAATGTGTTTTGCAGATACCCTGCATGTCTGCAGCTAGTATCACTATATTTAATTTACTTTCTGTGTACTGTATACGTTCTCATAATCCAAAACAAGAATTTTGTTTGTTGCTTCTTTTTAAACCAGTAATGGTTAGGAGAAATAGAAGAGTCCTCCTACACTGGTGCTACAGGTAATCCAATATAGCCATGATAATAATAGTGAAGCCGAGACCATATATAAAAAAAGGCTACGGAAGCCTGAATGGGACAAACCGTAGCCTTTTTTCCTGGTCTTTGTCATCTGACCCTAGGTGTTTTGGCGCGAACCAGCAACAACCACGGGAGCAGTCAGGGTATTTAAAGAGGTTACTTACAAGTCGGGTTACTCTTTGATACAGCACCCGCTGGGTGCGAAACGCATCAGAGGCCCCTATTTTGCTTGTTCTGTCTAACTAATTTAATAAATGTTTTTGTACTGGATGTGAGCCCCCAGCCCTAGTCTTCTCGCAGTGATCAGTCTTCAACATTCACATTCTTTTTAAACCATGTGTCCACATAGGTAGTTACAATTTTAAACGCCTACTTCATTAAATATAGTATAAGGCAGGGGTGGCTAACTCCAGTCTTCAAGGGCCACCAACAGGTCAGGTTTTCAGGATATCCCTGCTTCAGCACAAGTGATGCAGTCTTCAACTGAGCCACTGGTTGAGCCTCCTGTGCTGAAGCAGGGATATCCTGAAAGCCTGACCTGTTGGTGGCCCTTGAGGACTGGCGTTGGCTGCCCCTGGTATATAGTAATGTGTGTGAGTTATATTACTTTTCTTTATATCATTAACCAAAATGGGAAGTTAGTTGAAAGCACAGTTCGCCAGTCTTCTAAACAGATTTTATTCCCCGATATAAGTAATAATAATACGTTCTCTGTGTAATACGTATCAAATATAACCCCTTCACCACCAGGGGGCCAGCAGTGCATTAAAACCCAAAGCATTGCTTGTCCCTCTGGCAGGGAAGAGGTTAAAAAACATAGCACTGAGACTTTGAAGGAATCTTTTCTCGGAGAAGTTAAAGCGCTCAGCCACCTAACACTTTCTCTATTTTAATAGTTTTTTCATGGCTTAAGTTGTACTTAAAAGCGGTTCAGATTTCACAACTATATACATAGTATATATTTTTACATTTCTTTTTTATATATAGGGATATAGTTGTTTATTTATTCTGCATTTGTCACAATGAAAGGTGATAAATAAATTTTTTACTACAGTATTTTAAAGTTTAGTTTATAACAATTACTTTTTAAATGTAGGCACACAAATAAGAAAAAGCTTAGTAAATGTCACTGAACATACAAAATATTTTCTTTTGTTTAGGGTTAGGTAGAGGCTCAGAAAAAAAATGTAAGGAAGGTTCAAATTAATTCCAAAGACGCTTTATTTATGTCTCAGCGAGACACGGTGTTTAGGAAATCACAGCGGGAACGATTTTCAATAATCCATTAAAAAATTTTTTTTTATATCAGTGCTTTAGAAAAATAGAAACCCCCCCAAAAAGGGGTGGCCAACACCAATCCTCAAGGACTGGACTACTGATTGAGCCACCTGTGCGGAAGCAGGGTTATCCTTAAAACCTGACCTGTTGGTGGCCCTTGAGGACTGCAGTTGGCCGCTCCTGCACTACAAGATGTAACAACGAAGCATGTGAAAGAGAAGGAGAAGAAGAAGAAGAAAAAGAAGAATGAGGAGGACGGGCGATGTGCACTAAACTTTTCTTTTTTTAATAACTTGTAATATTAGAACTGCCCCTTTCCAAATATCTCCTCTACTTCTAGAGACCCGTGTATCAACGCACAGAAAATAGTCATTCTGCACAGCATTCCTTCCCATGCTGATGCACGCAGTCCTTCCCATGCTGATGCACGTAGTCCTTCCCATGCTGATGCACGTAGTCCTTCCCATGCTGATGCACGCAGTTCCTTCCCATGCTGATGCACGCATTCCTTCCCATGCTGATGCACGCAGTTCCTTCCCATGCTGATGCACGCAGTCCTTCCCATGCTGATGCACGCAGTCCTTCCCATGCTGATGCACGCAGTTCCTTCCCATGCTGATTCAACGAGTCCTCGCTCCCTGCTGTATGCAGCGCAGTTTCCTTCTTCCCTTGCTGATGCCCTCCCCTTCCTTGATGGCCCGGGTCTCCGATCTCCTCCCTTCATTGCTGTACTCCGCAGTTCCCTTCCCTGCCTGGCACGCAGTCCTTCCCATGCTGATGCACGCCGTTCCTTCCCATGCTGATGCCCAGTCCTTCCCATGCTGATGCAAACGCAGTTTCCCTTCCAATGCTGATGCAACGCAGTCCTTTCCCATGCTGATGCACGCATCCTTCCCATGCTGATGCAGCGCGTCCTTCCCATGCCTGATTGCACGCAGTCCTTCCATGCTGATGCCGCAGTCCTTCCATCTGAGCACGCCCTTCCATGCTGATGCACGCAGTCCTTCTCATCGATTCACGCATCTCCAGCTGATGCCACGGTCCTTCCATGCTGATGCACGCAGTCCTTCCCATGCTGATGCACGCAAGTCCTTCCCATGCTGATTGCACGCGTTCCTTCACCATGCTATGCCACGGCATCCTCCCAAGCTGATGCACGCAGTCCTTCCCATGCTGATTGCACGCAGTCCTTCCCATGCTGATGCACGCAGTCCTTCCCATCAAAAGCTGATGCACGCAGTCTTCCCAGCTTGATGCACGCAGTCCTTCCCATGCGTGATTGCAACGCGTCCTTCCCATGCTGATGCACGCAGTCCTTCCATCAATGCTTGATGCCGCAGTCCTTCCCATGCTGCTAGCAACGCAGTCCTTCCCATGCTGATGCACGCAGTCCTTCCCATGCTGATGCACGCAGTTCCTTCCCATGCTGATGCCCTCAGTTCCGTTCCCATGCTGATGCCGCAGTCCTTCCCATGCTGATGCACGCAGTTCCCATCCCCTTCCCGCTGATGCACGCAGTCCTTCCCCTGCTGATGCAACCATCTCTGTCCTTCCCATGCTGATGTCACCGCAGTCCTGTCCTCTGCTGATGCACGCAGTCCTTCCCCATGCTGATGCACACAGTTCCTTCCCATGCGGATGCACGCAGTCCTTCCCCAGCTGTGCCACAGTCCTTCCCATGCTGATGCCGCAGTCCTTCCCCTGCTGATGCACGCAGTCCTTCCCATGCGAAATAGCACCAGCTTCCTTCCCATGCTGATGCACGCAAGTCCTTCCCATGGCTGATGCAACGCGCCTTCCCATGCTGAGACCAGTCCTTCTCCTCTGATGCAACGCAGTCCTTCCCATGCTGATCGCCACGCAAAGTTCCTTCCATGCTGTGCCCAGTCTTTCTGCCTGATGCACGGCAGTCCTTCCCCATGCTGATGCAAGCAACGCAGTCCTTCCCCATGCTGATCCACATTTTCCCCATGCCAGCCGCAGTTCCTTCCATGCTGATGCACGCCAGTCCTTCCCATGCTGATCACACGCTTCCTTCCCATGCTGATGCACGCAGTCCGTCCCCATGCTGAGCACGCAGTTCCTCTCCATGCTGATGCAGCCGCAGTTCCCGTAGGGGGGTCCCGAGGGCTGATGCCACGCAGCCTTCCCAATGCTGAATGCACGCATCCTTCCCTGCTGATGCACGCAGTCCCTTCCCAATGGCGGATGCACGCAGTTCCTCCATGCTGACGCACTCAGTTCCTTCCCATGCTGACTGCACGCAGTTTCCTTCCCATGCGAGGCCAACGCATTTCCTTCCCAATGCTGATGCACGCGTCCCTCCCTGCTGAATGCACTCAGTCCTTCCCATGCTGAGTTCAGTCCCAGCATCCTGATCATGCTGATGGCACGTAGTTAGTTGGCCTTCCATGCTGATGCACGCAGTTCCTTCCTGTTGCTGATGCACGCACTCCTGTCCCAGCTGATGCACGCAGTTTTCCTCTCCATGCTATGCACGCAGTCCTTCCCATGCTGATGCACGCAGTCTTCCCTATGCTGATGCACGCATCCTTCCCATGCTCGATGCACGCCATCCTTCCCCATGCTGAGCTGTCACGAGAACTCAGTTTTCCTTCCCCTGCTGAGCAGCGGCAGTCCTTGCCCATGCTGAGCACGCAGTCCTTCCCATAGACTGATGCACGCAGTCCTCGCCATCTGATGCACCAGTTCCTTCCTCATGCTGATGCCGCAGTTCCTCCCATGCTGATGCACTTCAGTCCTTCCACTGCTGAATGAACGCAGTTCCTTCCCCATGCTGATGCACGCAGTTCCTTCCCATGCCTGAGGCACGCAGTCCCTCCCCTGCTGATGCACGCAGTCCCTTCCCATGCTTGAGCACGCAGTCCTTCCCATGGCTGATGCCGCAGTCCTTCCCATTGGCTGATGCAACGCAGGTCCCTTCCCCATGCTGATGCACGCGCTCCTTCCTCTGCTGAATGCACGCAGGGTCCTTCCCATGCTGATGCACGCAGTCCTATCCCATGCTGATGCACGCGTCCCCGTCCCATGCTGATGCATGCAGTCCTTCCCATGGCTCACACTCTGATGCACGCAGTTCCTTCCCATGCTGATGCACGCAAGTCCTTCCCATCGCTTGATGGCACGCAGTCCTTCCCAATGCTTATGCAACGCCGTCCTTCCCAGCTGATTGCACGCAGTCCTTCCCCTGCTGATGCACGCAGTCCCCTTCCCATCTGATGCACGCAGTTCCTTCCCATGCTGATGCCGCAGTCCCTTCCCATGCTGATGCACGCAGTCTTCCCATGCGATGCACCGCGTTCCTTTCCTGCTGTGCACGCAGTCCTTCCCATTGCCTGATTCACGCAGTTCCTTCCCATTCCTTATGCACGCTAGTTTTCCTTCCCATTCTGATGCACGCATTCCTTCCCATGCTGATCGCACGACAGATCCTTCCCATGCCTGATTGCACTCAGTCCCCTTCCCATTGCTGACTGCCGCAGTCCTTCCCATGCCTGATGCACGGCATCCTTCCCATCGATTCACGCAGTTCCTTCCCATGCTGATCACTGCAGTTCCTTCCCTGCTGATGCACGCAGTTCCCTTGCCATCTTGATCACACGCAGTCCTTCCCTGCTTATGCACGCCGTTTCTCTTCCCATGCTGAATCACGCAGTCACTTCCCATGCTGATGCACGCAGTCCTTCCATGCTGATGCCACGCGTTCCTTCCCATGCTTATGCAACGCAGTTCCTTCCCATGCTGATGCACGCAGTCTTTCCATGCTGATTCAGACGCAGTTCCTTCCCATGCTGTGCCTCGCAGGTCCTTCCCATCTATGCACGCAGTCCTTCCGCGAGCCGGCGCAGTTCCTTCCCATTGCTGATGCCTCAGGTTCCTTTCATGCTGATGCAAGCGTCCTTCCCATGCTGATGCACGCAGTTGTCCCTTTCCATGCTGATGCACGCAGCGTCGTGGTCCCAGGCTGAGATGCACTCAGTTTCCTGTCCCATCGATGCACGCATCGCGGTTCCCATGCTGATGCACGCATTCCCTTCCCCTCTGAGGCACGCAGTTCTTCCATGCTTATGCAGCGGGCAGTCCCTTCATGCTGATTCACTCATCCTTCCCATGCGATGGGCCCGCATGTTTCCTTTCTCCTGCTTATGCACGCAGTTTCCTTCCCATGCTGATGCACCAGTCCTTCCCATGCTGATGCACGCAGTGACGGTAAACGCAACACTGTTTTGTTGCAAATCATGTCAACATGGATCACGCCAGGTTTTATTTTTGTGTTAACCAATTCTTAAAATGGGGACAGTGAACTAGGTTCATGTAAGGAGAGAAAATAAGGGTTATCAGTGACAGCAAGGTGCCCGATACGGTTCTATCCCCTGCTGAAGCTCCAACTCCCGATAAGAAAGAAACATGTTTCGGTTAAGTAGGACTGTGGGGGAGAAACATAGTACAAAGTAACATTCTTCCCACCAATATGTGGTTGTAGTTTATCGATATACAGGTCCAAGTCTCCCAGTTCTTTAGCTCCAACCTCCTTACTGTTGATGTTTCCAATTTTACAGAAAAAGCATGCCAGTAAATGATAATGTGTGGTAACGTGAGGCAGTCATGGGTGGGGGGTGAGAGGTGTCCTGCGTGTGTT
>CM071571.1:4168022-4198287 GCA_036426205.1 Ascaphus truei | reverse complement strand
CTTCCCATGCTGATGCACGCAGTCCTTCCCATGCTGATGCACGCAGTTCCTTCCCATGCTGATGCACGCAGTCCTTCCCATGCTGATGCACGCAGTTCCTTTCCATGCTGATGCACGCAGTTCCTTCCCATGCTGATGCACGCAGTTCCTTCCCATGCTGATGCACGCAGTCCTTCCCATGCTGATGCACGCAGACGTTAAACGCAAACACTTGTTTTGTTGCAAATCATGAAACATGGATACTCAATTTTATTTTTGTTAACCATATTCTTTAAAAATGGGGACAGTGAACTAGGTCATAAAGGAGAGAAAAAGTAAGGGTTATCAGTGACAGCAAGGTGCACGATACTTCTCTATCCCTGCTGAGCTCAACTCCCGATAAAGAAACAGTGGTGCGGTTAAGAGGAATGTGGGGAGACATAGTAACAAAGTAACATTCTTCCCACCAATATTTTGTATTTTATCATTACATCCAAGTCTCCCAGTTCTTTAGATCCAAACTCCTTACTGTTGATTTTCCAATGTTACAGAAAAAGCATGGCCAGTATGATAATGTGTGTGAACGTACAGTCATTGGAAGTGTCCTGCGTGTTGCCGTGTAGGAGCACAACCCATATATTTATATATAGCCATCTCATGTTTAACCCTAGCAAAGCTGGATGGAAGCCAATGCATTGCTGAGCAATACTCTGCAGGACTATGTACAGTATCAATAAAGGATTCAAAAGGAAAAAAAGTTCACATGAATTCCAGATGCTGACACATTATTTTGTATGAAAATTACAACATTTATTTATATTGCTGTCCATTTATTTAACACACAGAAATCTGGTAGGAAACTGTTCGAAGCAATTAACATAAACAAACCCCCTTACAGTGCTGGAGAACAGAAGCCTTGTGGCAAAGATCCTCGTACAAACTCGAGAGAAATGCAATTTCTGAAGCGAACGTAACGTGGAAAGCAAGAGCAAGGCTGTGTGGGTTAGCGATACGCTAATTAAGATAAACAAAGCCTTGAGTAACATTATGTACAGAACATGTTTTGAAAACTTAAGATAGTTTTGCAATGATACTTTGTAAGGCA
This sequence comes from Ascaphus truei, assembly GCA_036426205.1. Lineage (NCBI taxonomy): Eukaryota > Metazoa > Chordata > Amphibia > Anura > Ascaphidae > Ascaphus > Ascaphus truei. The sequence goes on along the minus strand of CM071571.1, from coordinate 4,197,203 downwards.
AATAAGGATTCAAGAAAAGAAATGATAACTGCAAAGTACAGTACACTTGCGGTATAAACTGAATTGTACCAAGCAAAAGGCCGTCTATTAAAGAACGAGCCATGGATAAGTTATTTTACTGTGTTACTTTCTTTTTAAGGTTTGGAAGTTTTCCTACGATCTGAATGTAGTCATCTTACCTAACTTACTACTACAATATTTAACTGTAACAAAATATTAAAGTGCTTGTTTTCTGGAGGATATACAGTATATTGTCTTTATAAGGGAAGATGTGTAATGCCTAAGGTTACAAAACGGATCAGCACACTAATATTAATATTTCCAGAATGTTAAATATTCCTAAAAACATAAGTTTGATTATCTTTATTTCCTACTTCTTTGTGAATGTACTTTGCCCTATTACTGTTTGAAAACAGTTATTTTTTTAGACTCTGAATAACTTTCCTACATTTCAAAAGTTTACAAAATGTAATAAACCTTACGTAATTCCTTGTGCTAGAAAACAGCCATTGCGATTGGAGAAATTATTCCTGCAAAATAAGGGGGCAGCGTTTGGGGAGTTTGCTTAAAGAAAAACATTAGTCATTCTACAAGTATCGAATGTTCTGAATTTGTAATGATTGAGAACTAAATATTATATATTATATTATAAGGTATAAGGATGATTGAAAAATTTAGTAGGAATTGCATCTGTAATGTTTTATGATGAAAACACAAAACATGCAGTGTGTGTTAAAACATAAAGCCAGCTAACCTTTCTCTAGATTCCTGAAGTGGTAACAAAAAGGTATATTCGGTATCTATGCCTACAGGTCAGGTTTTCAGAATATCCCAGCTTCAGCACAGGTGGCTCCACCTGTGCTGAAGCGGGGACATCCAGTTATACCACGTTGTGTGAATTATTTAATGCTGGATATTATTCATGTGCAGTTTTGTGCAGGCTCCTCCTGGCACTGAATGCAATCAGAGATTTCTTCATTATTTAGGTTGAGTGATTTGAGGAAATGTCCTTTTGCAAAATAGTGAAGATTGGATAGTACTGTATGTACTGTACACATGGATAATAGACAGAAAGGTTGATAGTAAAGTGAAACCCCAACCCCAACTTTCCTTATTTAGTTCTAAATGTGTATGTATATATGAAATACTATATGTATGTGTATATATATATATATGTACTCGTTAGCTATAATATTAGATATCGGTATATATTTATAGTATTATCATTAATATTATATACATTATAACTCGTGGCCGACAAGATCACAAAAGATTTCTACTCGGTTATGACCAGAACACAAAAAAATCTAACATCGGCCAACCTAGTACAATCGTGTGACTGCTGTGTCGGCCATATTAGGGACAATCGCACCAGCGATTGTTGAACTCCCATCGCTCGGGGCGTGCAAATGTACTAGGTTTGTCGAACAGTGCACATAATATACTGATATATACTAGTATGTGTAGAAAATATCTAGTATAATATATCGATTATATATATATATATATATAATATATACATACACACACATACAGGGCTTGACAAATCACGAAAAAAGCTACTCGCCGAACCAAAAAGCTACTCGCCCCCCTAGCCCGCCCCCTAGACCCGCCCCATTTAAAAAAAAAAAGAAATTGAATAAATTCCTAGTAAGAACTAATAACATTCGTTTTTGACATAACCGTTCATTTATTGTATTACATTTATACTTTACTACAATTCGTCCTTGTTACATAGTTACGTGTGTGTGTGTGTATGTGTTTGTGTCAGATGACCCCACTAAACTAGAAAAAAGCCAGATGTGAATGACTAGTTTCCTGAACCCCTTAAACAGTGTCTGGGTGCCCCAGCTTCACAATTTCTAAAGCAGCACAATGTTATGTGTTGGAGGGGAGGTGTTCCCTACCTGTCTTCTGGGTTAGGGGGGATTCCGATGCTCTTCTTGTGAAAGCTTGAAGTCAGATCTGGAAGAAATCATATAGGTTAAATTTTTGGTGTAGGTATAGGGGCCGTCACTCTATAGAATATCTATATATATCTAATCTATTTATCATTTATATCTATATATATATATGGTAAGAAGATATCCACTGTCAGTCGGGTTTGGCTTTCCCACGCTCCTCCTTCCCCCCTTCCCGCCTCTCATTTCTCTCCATCCGACGAGCACGGATCTGGTCGGCCGTGCTTTCCAGTGGGACCCCCCCGTTGGGGGGTTTTCTACAATGACCATTATTCTTTTCTTATTTGAATGCAATTCATACTTTTACTAATTAACCTTGCAAATAAACTTTAAATGTTTTTCATTTTTGAGTATACCGGTCAAAATAATCTACACGTTTGAAGTGTACCTACAAGTTCAAATTCTGTGTGACAGAATATTCAGTGCACTTTCCTTTGTAGCTTTGAAGTAAATATTGCATCCTAGAATCTTTACTTATTACTGTACATAGTTATTATGACATATGAAAATAAGGAAGGTAACCTGTATAAAAAAAAATCAAAAAGTATTGCTAAAAATTCCTAGACTGTTTTTTTTTATAATCACAGAACCATTTTCTGCTAAGGGAGACCATTTAAACTCATACCATGGCATACAAAGTGGGACAAATTGCCTGTTTAGTTAGATTTTGACTGCTGGACAGAATAGAAAAAAACATCTGGATTTGCCAATCAGACATCTCTACCTCACTATGACCCCAACCCCTCCAAAATAATAAGACCACATTTCAGGCCCCTTCCCTTAGAAATAGATCCCCCAATGAACCAAACCCCCCACCCCCCATTGCGCCTCAGAGACACCCCCCGACCTTCCAGTATCAGCTGCTCAGTGTCCTTGTCCCTGCACAGCCCGGACACGGTGGAGCTGAAAAGGCGGCTGCATTGAAAATCTACCGCTAAGTAGGGACGGAAGAGGGGGTGAGGGGTCCCGGGCCCCGGTAAGACATGGGTCCCCCTTAAGCATCTGAGGGTCCCCCAGTTTAGAGATCAGACAGATCTCCATCACTTCCTACCCATTGGCTTTCCTTGCCTGATTATTAACCACATTCGTTGCAGAGTGCTGAGCAAACTACCAGGAGCTTTTATTAGTCTCATTAGCATAACTTGATAAGTGATAGCATTTGATTTTCTGACTCCTGCGTTAGCGCTGGAGTACACAGGGGTACTGAGAAAAATAAATCCCTAGTTGGTGTACAACAGTAATGGTTTGATGAATGATTTAAAACTTATAATTTTATTGAGTATAATATTAATAAAATAAGGCATCTATATGTGGTAATACGTAGCATAAGTTAAGAACTAAAAAAGAACTGAGTGTTCTGTGATGGTGTGCACGGTCCTGGCAGTCTGACAGAACGCTCCCATGAGCGCCAGGAAGCTGCTTGTGACCCGGGTTGAATATATACACCGGTTGTTATGTCACAGGTTATCAACAAGGGTTAAGTAGTCTATATGAATTAGGTGAATTTATACAGAGAGGAATATAGTAGGGGTAGTTTGGAGTAATATACTATTCGCTCTGCGGACAGACACATGTACATAGGGATGTAGGGCCAAAATATACTGTTGGTGTATATACTGTAGCATCCAAAGATTTGTATGTGTGTCCCAGACCTATATCTGCCCAGACCCGCAGTGATGTGATGCCAGTGATTGGCTGTTAGATCTCTGTGGGCTTTATTGGGGAGAATTAAAGCTCACAGTTTGTCTGCCTGGAGGAAGGGGAGGCTGATGTGACGGGGCGCTCACACAAGCCATTTTAAGCACGCATTCAGGTTCCTAATTTGAGGGGGTGTGAGTTTGTGCAGAAAGAAATCAAGCACAAAACGGAGAGCTTTTTCCTCTCGCTGTCCTGATCAGATCTGTTCTGATCAATGAGAAGCGCGCTCCCTCGTGCATCATTACCTTAGGCGCGCTCCAGGCTGGTCAGCCCCCGTCCTCCGCATGCACACGCTTTCCTGGTCTGCTGGATTCTTTTAGGTGCCCCAACATAAAAGAAGTGTCTCCTGGGTGGTACGTTCCACAGTGGCGCGGGACCTTCATGCTCCAAGCGCCTCATGGTCCCCTGCGCCCCGACTGCCCGCTCACCCTCAGCTGCCTCCTTAACTAACGTCATGCTACACAGTGCGCATCAGCCCCACATGCACTGCTCCGAGGCTGCCTCCTCATCTCACGCCCTCATCTCACTGTGGTGCGCGCCAAAGGACCTCAACCAATCAGTAGGGGGTGGGGGGGGGGGGGCGAGATTTTCATTTTAGGCACGCAGCACCTTCTCACACAAACTGGAAAATAAGAATCACAGGAAAATTACTTAAAGAACCATGATGGCGCTCGTCTGCCTTCCAAAAAGCATGGCGAGCGCGCAAGTGCATTTGTCGAGCTATATATATATATATATTTATTTATTTTTCTGTAGCCTACCTGTGTGATAATTTGTACAGGTCCCTTCTTTTTTGTATTTTTGGTGAACAACATGAAGTGGGCATTTTTTTTTCTAATTCTGCATTATTTTATGTCAATAAATGGATAATTTAAGAACAAATTGAATACTATTTTTTCCTTTAGAAATGTTCAATATAACAAGGTATGTTTGCCTTTTATGACACCATAATATGCTTGTTTTCCTTTCCTCCAGTAAAAGAAAGGAACGTGTGTGTGTGTGTGTGTGTGTGTGTGTGTGTTTGGTGTTTGTTTGTGTTGTGTGTGTGGGTGGTGTGTGTGTGTGTGCTGTGTTCGATGTGTGTGTGTGTGTGCTGTGTGTGGACTTGTTACCTGTACAATTTCTTAAGCACAGTAATAACCCATAGCCAATATGCGAAATTCTCAAACCGTGTGCTCTGTACTGAATAGTATTAAATGTCAGGGTTAACGATCTTAATGAGTTAACCGGGTGGGATCATTCTGGTATTGCTCCTTCCCAACATGGGATGTAGGATGTCTTGTGACCATTGATGTCACCATTCGGCGATAGAAGGGTATATATAGCTCCACCTAATGTTCTAGAAGCAGGTTCCTCGATTTTCAGGTAGAGGGCCTCACCGTGAGTAATGTATATAGGTTTAACTGTATAGTTATGTGTATTAAGGATGTCCTGTCACCATTTATTTTTTTCAGTTCAGGAACGTGCCCTATATAGTTAGAGCTCATAGTAATTGTTCTCATGCAGGAAGAGGAGTACGCGTGTGCTCAGCAGGCGTTATCAGAGTAGTGTTTCCAGAGCATAATCAGATCGGCTCCACCAGAAGGTTCTTATTAAACTCCCGACCCAAGATGTAGGAACCAGGTTTGCTGAACGCAGTAGTGGGATATTAAACCCAGAGAGAGCAGTGTGTATCCCTGACAAGGGTGCACCTGAGACGGGGCATTATTCACGCTATGCAGGAGATTGTCCATCTAACCAATACTAAGGGAAACAAGCCTAATTACCTCCCCAGCGTGGGAGTGAGAGCTGCCAGGGGGAAGCGCAGAGTAACCACATTGTTTGTCACCAGCTAATGTCTGAAGTGACGTCTGTCTTTTGTATGGCGAGTCATATAATTAAACGATTGAATAAAGCTTTTTTGTCATAACAGTTCTGGCGGCCATCCTTTGCTATCTAAAATTATCCACGTCCAGTCGTGCCCCCACCCAGCACGCCGACCAGGTGAGGAGACTGACGGCTCACCAGTCCTTAGCAGTCATTAACAGCACAGCCACCCACCAGAATCCCTGACATGGTTCTGAGAGAATGATGACGCCGTCACCAGCCATGCACCCGACGAGGCTGCACACCTGTCACCACCAGCTGACGTGCTGGAGAGCCTGACTACAGCCCTGCACACCACCCAGAGCAACCCGACCGTTGTATAGCATGAGCACAGGGCCTGCAAAACCCACCCGCAGCCCTGACAATGTCTGAGAGGACCTGAGCACACCTGCACCCACCCAGCACCCTGACCAGGGTCTAGGCGAGCTACACATTGCCTGCACCCACCCAGCACCCTGACCAGTGTGTGAGAGATGAGCCCGGCCTGCACCCACCCAGCACCCCAGCTACCAGGTCTGAGAGATCTGAGCACAGCCTCACCCACCCAGCACCCTGACCAGGTCTGAGAGACTGAGCACAGCCTGCACCCACCCAGCACCCTGACCAGGTCTGAGAGAGTGAGCACAGCCTTGTATATATATCCAACCTGATATTAAACTCCTTTAGAGCCGGGCTAGGAGGGTTACAGGTAATATAGGGGCTTATGATTTATGTAACAAAATGATCATGGAGATAGCACTAGCAGTATGTGCAATAAGATCTAGATAAAATAATAAAAGAAAGCAATAAATAATAAACCATCACATGAGATATCAAAAGGGAAGTCAGGAATAATGAAGGTAATATTGAAACTATTTTGTCCAGTGATATGAGCAAAGTACTCTTAGAACATAGTGATACTTTGCTGGATGTGGGAGAGCATGGTTTATTCGAACATAGAGGCAAAAAGGCTGATATCAATTATATGAAAAGATAATTTTTTTTGGAATCCTTTATTCATTAAAAAGAAATAAGTGTACTCTAACACGTAGTACTGTGTAACCCTTTGTAGCATTACAATTTGACTACTGTAAATGTGTTATAACATATCACACAACTCCACCACTCAGATATTTTCATGTTTTTTTTTTTAATGTAATGTTTAAATAATATTTAATTGCACGCGGACATACAGAAGACTAGATTATAGAAACGGTTCATTGGAAAATGTTGAAGCTTATATTTCCATACAAGACTATTTTTTAGAAAGGTATTATTAGTGTGTCTGTATTCTAACTCAGCAACTCCTCTGGATTCACTGTAACTCTCTGTGTATTGTTTAATTACTGTTTGTTTAATTACAGCGTGTGTTACATTGAGCAATGTATTTGTGTTATTACTGCCCGTGTTACATTAACAATGTATTTGTGTTATTACTGCCTGTGTTACATTTAACACAATGTATTTGGGTAATTACTGTTTGTGTTAAATGTAACACAATGTATTTGTGTTATTACTGCTTGTGTTACATTTAACACAATGTATTTGTGTTATTACTGCTAGTGTTACTTTTAACACAATGTATTTGTGTTATTATTGCTTGTGTTACATTTAACACATTGTATTTGTGTTATTACTGCTTGTGTTATATCCCCCCCCCCCCCCTGTGTTTAGTTTTCCCAGGGACAATGAATGAGTATTAAGACGTCAAACTTTCATGTTAAAACGTCTGTTGCCAAACCCAGCCCCTCTATATAGTGGCAGTTTCTTCATATTCGGACAGGGCCGCCAATAGGGCGGGTCAGGCATGATTGCTGTCCCAAGACCAATGCGTCTAGGGCGCCCCTGCCAGTGACCCAAAGTGTAAGGCCCTCCCCCATGGCCCTCCAAGGGCAGCCACTGGCAGGCCGGGCCAATGGCCTCTGGCAGCCCCCACAGACTGGCTTCTCTAAAGCTGTAACGAGGGGCTACCAGCCCCCAGGCCTATATATATCTACCCCGTCCTCTCCAGGCCTGTATCTATCTCTCCCCTCCCTACCAGGCCCATATCTATGTCCCCCCTTCCTAGGACTTTACCTTCTCTCCCCTTACCAGACCCATACCTTCTCTCCCCCTGCCAGACCCCATGCCTTCTCTCCCCCTGCCAGATCCATACCTTGTCTCCCCCTGTCAGACCCCATGCCTTCTCTCCCCTGCCAGACCCATGCCTTCTCTCTCCCCTCTTCTCTCTCCCCCTGCCAGATCCCATACCCTGTCTCCCCCTGTTCAGACCCCACCTTCTCTCCCCTACCAGACCTGCCTTCTCTCCCCTGCCAGACCCATGCCTTCTCTCCCCCTGCCAGATCCATACCTTCTCTCCCCTTACCAGACCCGTACCTTCTCTCCCCCTGCCAGACCTGTATCTTCTCTCCCTCCATGCCAGACCCATAACTTCTCTCCCCCCACTAGACCCATACCTTCTCTCCCCTGCCAGACCCATAACTTCTCTCCCCCTGCCAGACCCATGCCTTCTCTCCCCCTGCAGACCCATGCCTTCTCTCCCCCTGCCATACCCATGCCTTCTCTCCCCCTGCCATACCCATACCTTCTCTCACCTGCCAGACCCATAACTTCTCTCCCCCTGCCACACCCATGCCTTCTCTCCCCCCTGCAGACCCATGCCTTCTCTCCCCCTGCAGACCCATGCCTTCTCTCCCCCTGCAGACCCATGCCTTCTCTCCCCTGCCATACCCTAGCCTTCTCTCCCCACTGCACACCCATATTCCTCTCCCCTGCCAGACCCATAACTTCTCTCCCCCCTGCCACACCCATGCCTTCTCTCCCCCTGCCATACCCATACCTACCTTCTCTCCCCCTGCCATACCCATGCCATCTCACCCCCTGCTAGACCCATACCTTCTCTCCCCCTGCCAGACCCATACCTTCTCTCCCCCTGCTATACCCATACCTTCTCTCCACCCCATGCCTTTACCTTTAAATCTAAGGCGCAGCCCCACACAGTGCACTAGTTCCAGTGATTTCTGTTGGCGGCCCTGTATTCGGGTAAAGGAAATAATTTCCTCCCTGAATAGAAATTAATTTAACAACAATCTCACACTGATAAACATTTGAAAATCATTTTCCAAGTAAATATGGAAAGATAGTTTGCCGGGGCTTGGGAGAAGTTTGGCTTTCTTAAGTTATTCCACTTATTTGATGTCCCGGCATGTTCAGAAGAAACCTCTGAATGCAAAGTGCATTCGCTGTGATCCTGTCCTCAGAGCCATTCAAGTCAACTTAATGTAATGGGCAATTAAGGACTTTATTCAGTAAGCTCTGAAGTGTCCGGAACGGCGATCGTCCATTGTCTCCCGTTCACTTGAATGGGAGTTTTTGACCAATCACTGTTCACCGGTTCTCTTTGGGATTTCCTGACTATCACGTTTTTGCTAACCCCCCTCTCGGACTGGTGAGGGTAGGCAGACGCCGGCAGGTTGGTGAGCGGTTATTCCCTGATTTTGATCCTCTTCATCCCAACCGAAGAAAGAATTTTAGCCTACTAGAGTTTTATAAAAAAAAAACAAACATGCACATTTTGTGCTAGAAATCCTTTTTCTTTTTTTTTAATAAGGAAGCAAATGATATTATTACTTTTTGTAAACTAAAAGGGTCTGCACCTTTCCTTTGGTTGTCAGAAGGCCTTACAGAAATCATATATTGCAGCCTGACTCGGGAGCATCGGCACTATTCTCATCCTGTCTCCTGCGATCATTAACCGCTTTCTAAGAAGCAGAATATTGGATTTTGGGAGGACTGGGTGCAGTCCCACTTCCACACACCAGTTATTGGTTTTCTTTTTAACATCTATTATTATTTTCTTTTATTATTGGATTTTTTATTTTGGTGGAAAAACCAATGTTTATCCACTTCCACATGAAACTGCTGCCTGCTCCTTATTATAAGTGCGCCTTTATTTGATTATGTTTGCTGTTAGATAAAGAATCTTGATTTGGATGACAGAACAGTGCTCTCTCCACTGGTCAAGTTTCCCCCTGAAACATGCGCCCCCTTTTCCATCGCTCTGCTTCCTCCCAGTAAGAGAATTGAAAGGTGGCCAACTCCAGGCTCAATGGCCACCAACAGGTCAGGTTTAAGAATATCCCTGATTCAGCACAGGGGTATCCTTAAAAGCTGACTTGTTGGTGACCCTTGAAGACTGGAGTTGGCCACCGCTGACCCAATGTGTGCCATGCTGACCTGCTTTCCCTAGCCTGCTCACCCGTTGGCAACAGGATTTCATGTGCAAAAAGCCGCGCAGAATGTTGGGTGCAATCACTTTGAGTTAAACGCATTTTTGTCATTTGTTCTGTTAGAACATAGACAATATTGTATTACAGGCTTGGAAAATATAGACTGTTTATCTTGTACTGAAGATACCTGCAAACTGAAATATAGTTTAAATGTGTTTTCATATGGGATTGCTTCTTCTGCGTACAATTGGGTCTCTTTCTTGGCACATTGTTGCTACCAGACATGTATTGATTCCTCTCTGGTTATGATACCTTCCGGGCCCATCATAATCAATATACACAAATGTTCCTGTTTACAAAAGAAATCTTTGTTGTGTTGTGCCATCGTTTGCCACAACATCGTTTTAATTTTAATTTTGTTGGTCTAACATGGCCTGGATAGAACCGCTCATTTGTGCTGTTGTTGAAATCCCTTTGCTACGCCATAAATGTGCTTTGAAACACACTCAGCAGAAGTACTTTATTATTTGATTGTGTCTTCCTCAAATGTAAGAAACTCAAGGTTTTAGTATTTTCCGCAGACGTTCAGCTGGACACGCTACACAGCAAGAAAAGGAAATGATGGACGGAGTTGCTGCACTGGACAAATCCCATTATAATTCTGTTTCCAGTAGCTCTCGGAACACCTTCTAAAACACTGGCAAAGATGAGTTCTAAATCGATGTGTACATTGTATACATATGTTCAATATATCTTTCTAGCAGCCTTAAATAAATCACACCTATTGAGGCTAAAATCCCCTCTTGGGGCCTTATTTAATAAGGTTGAATACGGATAATTACTGCTGATAAAGTGAATAACGGTTTTTGGCGAATCCTTTTTCAGATTTTATTGAAAAAACCCCATCGGGGCCGATTGATAAAGCCACGATGCGGAGTATTGCCCACTAATCCCGCCGGGTCCCGACTCCGATCACTCTTCTGTTTTATTCTTCTTTCCGCATAAGGAACGGCAGAGAGTGGCTGAGAACATTTTCGGTGGAAGGAGTAGAGATGGGCAAATTCTTTTGGCGAATATTTATTTATTTATAAAATGTGTTACCAGGAAGTAATACAGTGAGAGTTACCGCTCGTTTTCACGTATGTCCTGGGCATAGAGTTATGATGACAAATAATACATGGTTACAAGTACATAGTTACATAAGTGAGCAGGGTATACATTATATACAAGACATTGCGTGCACAGTTAGAGATAATATATATTATAGGCGTATGTTACAGTTACAGACCAGATTAAAATGTGAGACCGCTTTAGTTTTGAAAGATCTTAGACCGGTGGCGGCTGTGAGAGTCTCCGGTAGATTGTTCCAGTTTTGGAGCCTGGATCCGCTTTGAATTGGCCGGTTCCTTCGGTCCGTGGATTTCCGAGAATCCGTCTCAAAAAGAACGATTCGGCTTTTCCGGATTTTTTTTTTATCACTGACAATTGTGGGTTCCTTAATCCGCTGGTGAATTTTAAGAATGCAATCCGTGGCTTCAGCAATCCACATGCAGATTGCATAATTGCTTTGTGCTTCTTTTTTTAATTAAAAAAGTTAGGTTTTTAATATTCATGATATTATAATGTTATATGTTACATAATGTTACATGGAATTCCATTGTTCTCTAGACTCAGCAAAGTCCAGAGTCTGCTGCAGCTGATTAGTGAGTATCTTCGTGAACATCTTACAAGCCCTAGGAAGTAGACTGATTGGTCTGTAGTTCTTGAGGTCTCCTTTGTCTCCTTTAACTCTGGCATTGCTCCTCTGTTCAGCAAATGAAAATATCACTTGTGAGCACATTCACGTGTCTAAGGCCACGGTTATAGTGAGCGCGACAGCGTGTGTGATTTCACGCGCTGCGCGAACAAAGTGCAGCAACTCTATCGAGCTGGCCATAGTGCGCGCCACCTCGGGAGTGATGAAGAGCGACCGCGCGGCTGATTTTAGTACTTTAGTGCGACGGCCGCATCATGTGAGCGGTTCAGCCAATGGCTGAATCAAGCCTGGTGACGCATCTGCCACGCCTCCATCTAAAGTGCACACATTGCACGGGTGACTGGCGCGCAATGACATGCGCTCCGTGGCGAGCACGTGCCTACTATAAACGCAGCCTCAGACAGGGCTGCCACGTTACTTTTCACCATTATCTCTTAGCATAAATTGCATCCACTTCAGCTATTGATTCTGGGAAATGCCACTGTTCTAGAATTTTTATGTTCTCTAAGCCAGGGGAGCGCAACCTTCTTATGCTGTGCCACCTGTCTTCCCTGCTGCGTCGCCCGCGCCCCCCACTCCCTACCTTAGAGCTGCGTCAAATGACGCTGCGGGGTCATGTGCCGTCACGTCACGTGACCCGCGGCGTCATTTGACACGTGTGATGTCACATAACCCCGCATGGTGACGCGTCACAGAGCGGCAATCTGGGTAAGTAAAGTGCTGCACAGGCCTCACGCGACCCCCCGGTATTTCATTTAAATGCCATGAGGAAGAGTGTGGGGCCCGCGCCCCCCCCCAGAAAAATCTCCCGCCCCCCAGTTTTCGCACCCCTGCTCTAAGCCACATGTAAAGAGCTCTGCAAGGATTTTCTTCCCCAGCTGAGCTGCCTTTGAGATTTAATAGTTATTCCATTTTACCCTGGGACTGTTTCATTCTTCACTGATATTATTGCCTTTGTCACTTTATCTGGAAAGATGCATTGTAAGTCTACGGTTTCTTCTTTCTGTTCATCTTCTTGCTTATGCCCTGTGGTATCTGTGTTCTTCTACTATTTCTTGTAGATGTAATCAACTTGATTTGTAATAAGTCTTTTACTGTTAATCCGACTTCTTGTTTGACTGGGAGAAGACATTTTTAAAGGGTATCCACAGTTCTTGAGCCTGGATAAATGACTCGCAAAGGTGACATTCTATTCAAATTCATAATTATACTGTGTGATTATATTAGTAAGAACATTGCTGAATCAAATGTCGTAACACAATGAAGCCTGTTTGTATTTAGGCATTCCATTAGAATGTACTTGAACGGAAATTAAATGTAGCTAATTACAACATATTTAACACCAAAGTACTTGCTCTGTATACATAATTAGTTACCTGAAGTGTGCAATGTACAGTTTGGGAGTTATTTCATTTGCAAACATTTAAAATATAAATAAAAGGACCCAAATCACTTGAAATAACATGAATTACGTGGTAGATCCTCAGATGGGCGTTATATTTTTTTGTTTCAATTTTTTTTATTAGACAGTTATGACATTACAGGGTATAGATAATACAAACAGTAAGCCCGTCTAATACACATTTTTTTTTTTTTCCTTAACTGGGGAGAGAAGAGGAAAGGCTCAACGTCTCCCTGACCATATGTGGTCCAACGGGGCGGCGCGAGCATGGAAACAGAGAGGGGATAGAGAAGAGAGGGGGGGTGGGGTGGGGGGGGGGGTGGGGAGGGTGTAATGGGGAAAGGTCTTATTCCCTAGCTTCTTGGCAGTTCTGGTTTGGATCTTGGTATCCATTGGGTCTCTGATCTGTTAAGGGGTGTTTCGTCTTAGGAGCGCCATGTGGGTGTACCATGGATCCCAAATATTAGTGAATGAGGTAGAAGACCTCTTAAGGAAAGCAGACAATCTCTCCATGTCCATTACTTCTTGCACCCTTTTTATTATTGTTTGTTTTGAGGGGGGAGACACTTTCTTCCAGGCGGCTGCCACCGCACACCTAGCCGCCGTGAGGATGAAGGAGACTAATTTTCCTGTTGGTCGGTCCAGATAGTCTAGGGGCCTGGCCAACAGGTAGGTCAGCGGTTCAACAGGTATTTTGAGGTCTGTGACCTCCTCTATTAATTTTTGTGTTGTTTCCCAGTATTTCTGAATTTCCGGACATGTCCACCAAATGTGGGCCATGTCCCCCTTTTGACCGCAGCCTCTCCAACATAGATCGGATGCCAGGGGGTAGATTTGATTTAGTCTGACTGGGGTAAGATACCAGCGGAACATTATTTTGTAAATATTTTCTCTGATTGTGGTACATATAGAAGTTCCTGAGGCATTTTCCCAAATACTTTCCCAATCCTCTCGGTCTATAACTATGCCCAATTCTGCTGCCCAATGCAGCATATAGTCATGTGTGGGGGCTTCTGTGCCCCTATTTTAACGGGACATTATCTATTTCTATATCCGTAACGCGTAGGGGCTTAGCGCTGCGATGTCCTGGCATTTTCCTTAAAAATAAGGGAATGATACATTTTAATAGATGTTTTGCTTACTCATATGCAAATCATATGGTAATGAGCAGTTTACCTAACATCGCTGATCCTCAAACCTCCGTTACAGTCAGCGCATGATAATGCTACGAGATTTAGCGCCTTCCAAAAGCCTCCGTTACTCACATCCAGACCCTGTTTATCATTGAGTTATCTCTGTGAATCGCCTAAAAGCAACGTGAGTATAGGACTTAACCCTTTCATTTCAAAAAGTTACACAAAGATATACTGTATATTATGGATCATAAAAATGTCTAAAACACATCATAAACTATACTAGGATTTTCAGTGAATAAAGTGATATGTTTGTGTGAACTAATATGTTATTTAGGAAGGAATTAATTTTTCCCCTTAATGGGGTTTTTTGTTTCCCTTCCTCTGGATCAATAAGTAAGTATAGATATAGGATAAAGTATCTGTTGTCTAAATTTAGCATAGGTTGAACTTGATGGACGTACGTCTTTTTTCAACCTCATCTACTATGTAACTATGTAACTATGTAACTATGTTATTTAATGTAATAATGCCTACAAAATGTGGGTGTACAATAATGTATATCTAATATTTCATTTATTGATAAAACGATATATCCATTTATATTGTTGAGGTATGTATGGATATACATTATATACATTATTGCACACTCATACTTTATACAGTAATTATTACATTATATACCATATTATTAAGTAAAAAATGTAAGTGTAAAAATGATACATTTCTCAATATTATAACAAGATTTGCATCCGTTTTTGGTAACGCACATGAAAATCTTCAGTAGTAGTGCTACCTTAATAATGCTGCTGTAATACCGCTCCTTAACGTTGCAAGAGGAACGCTCAAATGTCTGCCTGACTGAATCCCTATCTTGTTGTGACATAGTATCAATAAACTTTTCCCATTTTTAAAAAAAATTCTCGGTTCTTACTTCTTTATTCGTCTCAGCTTCTAATTTGTCCATCATCATCATCGTCGTCATCGTCACCATCATCATCTTATTCAGATAATCGTTTAAAATGTCTAAAGTGGGGGTTCAGGCTTTATCCATTTCACCATCTCTGTTTTCCTTGCTGCAAGGAAACCAATCTCTGCCAGCCTCGGGACATTGTTCCTTACAGTATCTTCTTTCTAACTTTCTATATTTCCAAACAGCAAGGCTAAGGGCTCTTTTATTTTAGTTACCCCAATAACTTCTTCTATATTCTGCAGAACTCTATCCCAAAAAGCAGAAATAACCAGACAATCCCACAAACAGGGCTTTCAGCCCGCCCTTTCCTGGGAGCACTTCAGGCACTAATTTTTAGATTTCTCAATCCCCTTATAATTGATATCAAAAGCCTGGTAGGAGCTGTGCGTTATCTTATATTGCATCTCCCTCCACTCTTCAGAAATTATAATGTTCCTACCCCGTGTTAACCCTTCGAGTAACAGGTCATCCTTCAATTCCTGGGAAATCTTTTTCCCATCTAGTGAACATTTTTCTTAGATCCGTCCCATAGTCCTTGTCCCTAATCCAATCATGTACATCTGAGATAAGAATTGCATTTCTAAAGAAGAGAAAATGCACTAAATAGGATATTTTAGAAAATATTTTTCTCTTTCTTAGATCTGGTATGAGGAATTGGGGATTTGATGTGTGATGACGAATTGGGGATTTGATGTGTGATGACGAATTGGGGATTTGATGTGTGATGTTGCCAGATGTTTTCGTTAATGAAAGTACGTCTGAAGTTTAGCCATTTACCAACTGTATTATCGGTCAAGTACACAGGGCTCCAGATGAGTAAAATAGGACTTTTTTTATTTTTATTTTAGGGATAGTCAATAGGGAATAATAATTCCTTCAGACACAGATTAGTTTGGCTTTTTGGGTGAGTGCTTGTCCAGAATCCCTGGCTTCTGTGGTTTTGATGAGTAGGATTTGGTGTTTTGCCACCGGGAGACTTTATGTGGAGGGCTATATTTACAGAATGTGTGTGTGCCTCTCCTGTTTTGGGCTGTGGTTTTCTCTCCTCTGATGTGTATAAATGAAAATGAAATTGACTTTGAGGGATGATGAAAACAGACCATAAAGAAATGATTCATGTACTAAAACCGGAATGATGCACAGATTAGCATAAGCCCAGCGCAAGGAGGACATATATTTCAGCTTTTTTCATATTTCTGCTCTTATTTTATGTATTGTGCAGGTAAACGTTTGGACTTATTAATTCCTATCAGGTTTTAAGCAACAGTACTGATAAAGTAACATAAAACACGGACCCTCCAGAGCCTTATAAACCGTCGAGGCTTCAGAGTAGGGGTGGCCGACCTGCCCGGGGTTGGAGACACAATTTCCCAGTTATTGTCACAGAGCCGCAATAAAAAAAAATCAAACTAATACCTAAATAATTTATTATACTGAACAGAACTAACAAATGTTTTAATTATTCATCCATTCATTTTTTTGTCACTTAAATTACATCTAAAATTGGGACTGTTTATAATAAAACAACGATTATCTTTCATATCTCTCCCACACACTCTCTACCCCTTCCTCCTCTCTCACTTTCTCACTCTCTCCCCGTCTCACTCTCTCCTCTCCCCCCCACTCTATTCTCCCCCTCTCAATTCTTCCCAACCTATTCTCAATTCTCTCCACCCCACTCTCAATTCTACACCCCCCCTGTACTTTACCTTGGAGCACGGTCTCTATTCCAGCATTGAGGAAGTCGGGACCAACTTCCAGTGCGGCGTGACACCTCGGGGCGCACACACAGTAACAGGCCGGTGAGGGAGGAGGAACGCGGAGGAAGGCAGAAGTTCCGGCCGGCTAAGGAGTAACAGTAGTTGCTGAAAGAGCCAGGTTGTCGACCACTGTCCTATGTTGTGGCTCCAGCAGGGGAAGTATGAAGGGCCATGGGTTGGCCACCCAGTGGCAGACCAAGACCCTCTGGGGGCCCTAGGCACCAAGACTTTGGGGGCCTTTCGTCAAGGCAGCCCTCCTCCTGCAGCGTCGTGGCATCATCTGACGCCGCGTTGTCATGGTAATGCATCACCATGTGATGTCGCGGTGTGGCTGCAGGAGGAGTGCCGCTCCGGAGAAGGTAAGAGACACCCCTCTTTCTTACACACAACCCTTATCCTTGGACGAGGTCAAGGGACTCGGCAGCCCCTTCCTCCAGCTCCCTCATCGGGTCGGGCGGAAGTTGGATCCCGGCACCCAGGAGAGTATGGCAAACAGTGACCGCCAGGCTTCAGCGTGGGGATCTGCAGCCCCAGCTCACCGCAACCTATGGGGACTGCTAACCTTGGGGGCACCTAGGCAGGTGCCTAGTGGGTAATACGGCGCTGTGGTCAGCCATGCTTTAGAGGCTCATTTGATAGACGCACGCTAGTAGAGATTCCTACTGAGTAGCGCGTTACAAAAAATGTGAAATAAATACTGTGAGCTAAATCAGCGGTGCGCAAACTGGGGGGCGCGACCCCAGGGGGGGCACGAGACTGCCTGCGGGGGGACGGGACGCGGGTTAAAAAGGCCCCGGCGCTTCCCGAAGGCACTTAAATTAAGTGCCGGGGGAGCTGCAGGGCCTCTGTAAACCTTTACTTACCTTGGCTCCACAAGCGTCGCCATGGCAACGCAGCGTCAAATGACGCAGCGAGGTCATGTGACGTCACGTTGCTATGGCAACGTGACTTCATGACGCCAGAGCCGAGGTAAGTGGGGGTGAGGGGGGCCGGGTGGTGAGGTGACCGCCGGCAGGGGGGCACAGGCAAAAAAGTTTGCGCCCCCCTGAGCTAAATGATACCTTCATAAGAAAATGTCTCTTTCCCTCATCTCCTGCACTTAGACTTCTTCTAGAAGAAAAGGACAAGCCACACTAACACAACTGCACAGCTACTTCACTGGGTGTTAACTGGACATTCCTGCGCAAAGAAACACAATACTCTAGTGAGACACATGTGCCATGTGCATGGCGGATACAGAAACAGATCCAATTTCAAAACAAAGAAACATTATACATGAGCTAAAGAGACAGGATCACAGAGACAAAGTGAACTCATGACAGGTCTGCGATTCAAAGGCTCCATGTAGGTGGGAGACTTTGTTTTAACAAATTAGTTTAAGATTATTCTTTTTTTAAACTTCTATAGTCTACATAGTAATTAAGGGCCTCATGCAGAGAGCAGCGCTATTTAAAATCTCGCCATTTTCCGGAGAAAATCGCGCAAAAAACAGCTGAAAATGGCGAGGTAGGAAAAACGCGCCATTTTTTTTTCTATTTGAAAATCTCGCCGCGCGGCTGGCGAGAAACTACATCTCGCCAGTCTGAAAAATATCCGAATTCAGAAAGGCGCGCTCGCCATCTAGCGGCTGTTTTTGGCGCAATTTTCTTCAATTTTCTCCGCCAACTAAAGTTGGCAAGAAGCAGGAGCTCGCCGGCTATAGGGGGAAAAAAAAAATGCGCGATATTTTTTTCCCTTTCACCTGCGCGCATCTCCTCATTTACAATTCTCCACATGCAGTAATGGTATAAATAGCGGATTTCGCCCATTTCTGCATATGGAGAATAAAACTCTCCATTAAACCTACTTTTTATTCCCCTCTCCAATTTTAAAAAGCGCTGCTCTCTGCATAGGCCCCTATATGCTTTGGAGTGTTTTTACCATCTTTACCTAATTCATTTTGTCATAAGACTTTTGTAAACAGTTTTATATAACAGTAAACCGTTTTATATACAGGTAAACTGTTTTATATACAGGTAAACTGTTGATCCAGATAGTCATAGTTGTTGTTTTGTTTGACTAATAATGGTAGAATTAAAGATATCCAATGAAAGAGTAATAATTACTACAAGGTATGATTAACATTAAATACTTGCCCATTTTCACATAAGAAACTAATACAGAACTAATATGAACTTTATAATGATCTGAATCTTCCTAAGGAAGCTAATGATACTATTTACACACTGCCTGCTGTGAATGTGTGGCCTTCTGTGTGGAACTAACCCTTTAAATACCATGTTATACTTATACTGCCGCTTTAAGTCTATTTGGCCCCAATCATTTCCTGTTTTCTGTTGGGTGCCGGACTATATAGAACCAACTTCTTAAACAGTCTATTTAGGGTTTTATGGATAAAATGATCTAGTCCCTCGTTGTTGTTCAAAGTATTGCATTGTGTCCTGCGGGAGTGCGCTATATGTGTTATACGTTTCCAGGCTCATGGCAATAAGGAATTTCATTCTTGCGTGTTCAGCATTTCAAATGTGCAATATTGTTCCATGTTGTACAAATGAACACCCAGAGAATAGCCTGTTAGCATGTCTTTGTTCCTTGTTTCACTCAGACCCATTGTGATAGTGAAAGTTTGGGCTGGCGTGTGCTGGTGTCTATGCAGATTCCCTCCCACACAACTGAGGTGATTCATTTTATGTTATCTTATTACCCAAAAGTAAAGTGACCAGACGTGCAGGTTTGACTTGGACAGGACCGTTTTAAAAGCTTCTGCCCTGATGTCTTCTAACCTGACTTGTTGGTGGCCCTTGAGGACTGGAGATGCCCACCCCATCTCTATTGTGTAATATTCTCCTATTAATACAGGAAAACCCCACTGCCGGCTGTCCGCCTGTCCTTGCGCCCCCCCTCCTTACCTTGGCTCTGACGTTCTGGCGTCACGACGTCACGTTGCCAAAGCAACGCATCATCAGAAGACGTCTGAACCAAGGTTAGAGAGAGTTACCGCTTCCCGGGCATTAAATTTAAATGCCTTCAGGAAGCGTGCGTGGCCTCTGTAACCCCTGCACCTCGCCCCCCTCAGATAATCTCGCGGCCCCCGGTTTGCGCACCCCTGCATTAAGACCCGGGCAAACTAGCAATCTCACCAGCCTGAATTTGGTGAGAGAAATGTCCAAGATTTTTGCTGTCAATTCCTCTCGCTCAGTTTATTGAATAATGTGGGGATACTTCACTTTATGAGATTCATACATTTACATATCGGTCATAACAAAATAACTACCTAACAAGTACATCATACATAATACTTATGGATTAGACATGCGAGAAGTGTTTTATGATAACAGTGAGATGTGAGCAATAACACCCTCAACGAAAAGTGCACCCACACAATTAATGATACTGTATATGCCCCACAGAGTTTGATAACGGAATGGCTGTAAATCTCAGCCTTTATTTTTCATGCCCATCGTGTGTACCTTGGCTTTGATTTACTGCTTCCAGTGTTTCTATAAGTTCCTTTTTTTATATGTGTTTTACTATATATATGTAGCATATTGAATGGTGCGTGCGTGAAGCTTGAAT
This sequence comes from Ascaphus truei, assembly GCA_036426205.1. Taxonomy (NCBI): domain Eukaryota; kingdom Metazoa; phylum Chordata; class Amphibia; order Anura; family Ascaphidae; genus Ascaphus; species Ascaphus truei. The sequence goes on along the minus strand of CM071571.1, from coordinate 4,176,870 downwards.
AAAACCTTATGGGGTCTGATCATGGAATAATGCAAGTAGCGCCACTTGCCAATATCAACTTCTCTTGTGTTCAGATAACACTTAATAACTGTGCAGTTATTCATAATATTTTTCTTCACACCAAGAGACTGCTGTGATTCCGTATAACCAACGTCAGCTGGCGGGGGAAAAGTGCAACATACAACAAGCAAGCAATTACATCTCTATTTATTCCATGCATCTTCTAAAAGTAATTCTTTTCACATCTCAGTTACCTCTGGCTTAACAATAACAGAATGAACTACTGTATATGCATATGCATCTTTATTTTAGTATAACTGTGATATACTGTACTTAGCAAGGGCGGCAAAAACAATTTATTATTATTGTTATATAGAAAAGTGAAGCACGTTGTACTGAGCTGCAGAATATGTGTCTGCCATGCACTTCAAATGTAATAATACTAATAATAATAATTGGTCATTGCTCTGCACATAGGGCTTATGTAAGGAGTAGACATACACAGTCTTAGCATGCTCAAAACCCCAAACCCACTACATTGTATATATGTTTGTGTCAATTAGAGTACAACTGGGATAGTTACCTTATTTATACAGCAAGACAAGAGCCCGAATGCTACATACAATATGGCAAATTATTTGGTACGTTACTATGTATTTTATCTATATTCTTTCTTTATAAGTATGGGTCATCTAGTCCTTTGGCCAAAACATTTTAAGCTAAATCCCCACCACAGTAACTACTAATATTATACAGTCCTATGTATTTCTTCCACTACGTATTAAATAAATGATGGTGGAAAAAAAGTGGCAACAACCCTCCACTGTATAGCATAAAGCAAATGAAAATACAATGTGTGAGCCCATTCACACGTCCCTGACAGGTCGGTAACCCTGCCCCTCCCCTTTATCTCAAGTAAATAGAGAGAACGCGGAAACAAAACATCACTGCAGCCAGCGGCTTTGGGTGGAGGGCATGCATGCGATGCCTAAAGGGTTAAAATGAAAGACGCACTATTCTTGACTTTCTTGCAATTTTTAGTTAAGAGGAGACCACATATTGCCCGAGACGCTTAAAGCAGCAATACTAAATCTCCCCCCCCCCGCCTTTCCCCCCTTATTTCTATATGTAATCACTTACATTCTTACCTAAACTGGCAATCATTTGGTGCTCTTGTTATAAATCTGTCAAAGTCCTGATCGTGTGCCTAACATAATGGCCGTCTTTCAGTTTCAAATCAATCCTTCAGTCAGTCTAACTAACTCAGCAGCTACAATGTATCCTTATATAACTAAGGTAACATTATCTATTGTTACAGTTTGCAGCTCAAGCTGCTGGGAACATTGGCAACAAATTATCACAAACAGGAAAGTGTTGCAAAGATCTTGCACTGCTTGGAAGGTGTGCTCAAACCTGCTACAGAAATCAAAGGATGCTATAAAACTAATTACAAATGTTGAATAATAAAAAATAAACAAATACAGTCGCTATGATCTAATACTACAGAACTGATTTATTTAAAAAAAACGAGATTTTACATTTTTTGCTGTTTTAACACAGATTACTGGTAATATTGTTATTGATTTGATGTTGTATTTACACTCTGTTCATACTACTTCATACTAGTCTGTGAGTTACAGAACAAAGACAGAGAAGCAGGACTGAATGACAAAGAAGCACTAATTGGTATACAGTATATCAAGAGGGAGCTATGAAAACAATGATATTGTAACTTCTTTCTCCGCACTTTTTTCTCGCCTGGACACCTCTCCTGTTCTGCTAATTCATTTACGCCAAAGTGCTCCCCTACACACACAAAAACGAATGAACTTTAACGGCTTCATTATGGGACATTCTGCTCTGAAAATATCTGGAGTATTTGGATAGGGAGAGCTGCCATTTGCTCCTCTCCTTGCAATGATTACCGATCCGCTGTTTTGACGTAGGCCAGTAAGATACATGACGGGCAAATCACTTCTTTTAAGGTTTGAAGAATTTCAGTGCGCTGGTAAAATGAAAGTGGCTCTTTGAATAATACACCCGAGAAGAAGAGAGAAGGAAAAGAGAGAAGCTGCGAGCAAAATAGACATCTCATAAACCATGGATGTTTCTTAGAGCCTTGATTGATCTCTAGTTTATTGAGTGCTGGATGGTCTGTGACGCATTGCTAATATAGATGTATTTAATACACTTTTTAATATATATATATATTTTATTATATAGGGTGCCTTTTATGCTTTTTTTTTCTTTTTTTGTTTTAGTACTGCATTGCTAAGAGAACAGTTAGATAAATAACCCACATACTTTTACACACACACACCACACACACACACACCACACACACACACACACCACACACACACACCACACACACACACACACCACACACACACACCCACACACACACACATTTATTTACATATATACCTTCTGTATCGCTTTGCACTTGTCTGTCCTTATTTGGTATGTCATTCTGTTCATGTAATATATAATGCCACTCTGAACCCCCCACTTTACCGTGCTGCGGAATGTGTTGGCAACTTTGTAAATAAGCGATAATAAATATATATATATATATATATATTATAAATTCATATGGAGCCCATTTAAGCTGATTTAATGGATATTCCAGGCAAAAGGTGACACATTGTGTGCTCTTATGCATGTCATTTCCCAGAATCCCTTGCTGTAGTGTGAACACATTATGCTTGGTGATAATGGTTGAATGGAAGTTTTTCAACCTTTAAAAAACAACATAACCCTTTAAAAAAACATATAAACCTTTCATCTCAGTCCATAGAATCCTGTTCGCCAGTAGGGTATATATGTGTGTTTGTAGTTGTATATGTGTGTGTATATATATATATATACACACACACACACACAGTATGGAGTTGAACACCGCTGCCTTAAGGCAATAAGATGCGGTGTGTGTGATTAGCTGAAAACTTCCCGTGACTTGAATAGGGTTTTTTGGCCGATCACACCTGAATAACTGAATAACGCCCATAGCTTCAACTCATACACCATGCGCCCTGATTCCCGGCCCCCTTCTCAGAGCGTGGCAGGGATACATGCACAAAGTCCCGTCACATCTCAAATAGTTTCAATGCTTTTGATGTTTCCAGCTGTCATCAATGCGCGATATGTGACGTCTACTTTAACTGCAGAAATCGCGATTCGGGCGCGATGTGTGACGTCTACTTTAATTGCAGATATCGCGAATCGGGCGCGATGCGGCAGATTGCACTTTGATGACTCCGCGGTACTGTTCTTTTGTGGTGATATGTTGGGATATATCACAGTATGCGGCGCCAGGATTGCCAATGCATGCTGGGAAATCTCTGTGATATTCCGAGTTATACTGGGATATATTTTGTTATATCTAGGAACAGTGACACTGGCTGCATCTGTAGATTTTACTGGCTTCAAATGATAAAACGGCACAACATCAGGAATCTGACAAATACACTGTGACAAATAGCAAAGTCATTATAAACACCGTGAAATTAGCAAAATTGAAGGCATTTAAATGTCCGATTGCCAAGATTCTGCTTTTGAGTTTCATATATTGTGTATGCCTACAAAGCTGGCCTATAATTATGGTTTTCTGTAAGATTTACAGCAACACAGCACAGAGAGAAAGTAAAATCCTTTCAGCGCTGGAGATATGTGCATTGTGGTTATGGAAAATTAAAAATCAAAATACTGACTTTCAGGTGACGCTTATGTCTCCTAATTCTGCAATCAAATAAAATCTCAGCAATTATTCTAGGAGGCCCCACAACATTTCTTGTAGCTCGTACAGAAAATGTATTTTGTCCATATGTCTTGATGCAGCCGGTAACGCTGTTTGGGTATCAATCTTGAACCCTCTTTTGCTTATTTTACAAACTGCATTTGTAACGAGATACCAAAGTTATATTATTCCTCTTTTATATATATTTTTACCACCGACTTCCTCCCCCAGATATAACTATCTGTGATTTTATGGATGTATTTATAATAATAATATTGTTTGCATTGCTGTACACAGAATGTTGCAGGCACGAGGAGCCCGCCCCGGCTGCACAGCTTACACTCTAATTTTGATGCCTGAGACACAAGGAGATAAAGTGACGTTCTCAAGGTCACAAGGAGATAAAGTGACTTTCTCAAGGTCACAAGGCGATAAAATGACTTTCACAAGGTCACAAGGAGATAAAGAGACTTTCTCGAGGTCACAGAGAGATAAAGTGACTTTCTCAAGGTCACAAGGAGATAAAGTGACTTTCTCAAGGTCACAGGGAGATAAAGTGACTTTCTCAAGGTCACAAGGAGATAAAGAGACTTTCTCAAGGTCACAAGGAGATAAAGTGACGTTCTCAAGGTCACAAGGAGATAAAGTGACTTTCTCAAGGTCACAAGGAGTTAAAGTGACTTTCTCAAGGTCACAGAGAGATAAAGTGACTCAAGATCACAAGGAGATAAAGTGACTTTCTCAAGGTCACAAGGAGATTTAAGCTGTGACATTACCATTCAGCTCGTCCTTCGGACCATTTCTCATTGTCTCTTAATTGCTCAAACACTAGAATAACACCATTGTTATCGTATTTTCTTTCTGGCTCTCCTTGCAGTTATTAAATGCATCACATTTACACATGCTGCGTTACAGTTTACATGACACCTAAATAACCCGGGACTTATCATGATGCAAAATGCATTATGGACCCTGCTTCCACTCTCCGAACACTTTGATGTTTTTCAACATTTAAATGCCCTGATTAATGCTAAGTGCTCATGTCTATAACATGGGATAGGGCTGGGAGAATGTGACGTGAAGCTGTATGATGTACAGTATGTTTATTTGTATTTACATAGTGGAATGTATTCACACAGCAGTTTCCAACATTGTTAGACAGACCGAGACATAAAATGAAACACTTGGGAAATGAATGTGTGACACAGGAAGCGCTCAGTGTGACTGGCATCTTCCCGTTCTAGTGTTTCTCCTGTTATATCATTCCTAGAAGCACTACATTCAGATCAATGTAAGGTTGTACGAAGAATGATTATAAGGCTACGTCCATACAGAGGGGAGCTGTGCTGAGCAGGAGCTCTGTCAAGAGCGATTCCATGGAATGGCAGGTGAGCCAGCGTGCACGATCGGGGGGCGGGGAGGAGGCGGGGCAGTGACGTCGCTGGGCAAATAGCCCACGAAGCGCCAACGTCAACTTCACGGCGTCGACGTCATGACACTGCTTCGTGCTGATTGGGTTTTTTCAGCCGACAGCACGCTGAGAAACAGGCTCTGCTGTCGGCTGAAAATCCCAGCGCCTCAGCACGCCTGCGGACGCGCGCGGGAGCCCCCTCTAAAGACATCCTCATTGAGAGTGACGGGGCTCCTCGCGGAGCGTCCGCACGGCTCAGCACGGCTCCCCCCTCTATGGACGTAGCCTTATACACAGCTGGACCTTGTTCTGTTACTTTGTCATGCACACGAAGGTGAGGACCCCTGGCCAAAATGAGACACCCCCTCCTCTCTCTCTAAACATTAGAAATTGGTGCCTGTCTGACTGCGTGTATGTCCAGGTTTTTTTTTTAAATATTTGAAATGTGAATGTTTCTCACATCAAATGCTGCCATTTTTACAGTGTTCTTTAAATATTTGAAGGGGAACTTTTTTTTTTTATTAAGATCCTATTTACACTAAGAAAAATAATGTTTTTATTGGGTAAGCCATCGTGCACTAACGAAAAAATATAGGCTGAAGCCTTTTATGTGGAACAAAACCTTGGTAGAGAGGCCAAACTCCACAACACAGGCAGGAAGAATATATTTCACATGAATGACCACTCATTAGCTCCATTCATGCCTGAACTTAATAAGGGCCGTTTCCATTTTTCATTTGTATGTTAAGTCCGGAATGTCTTACATAAACACGGTGACGGTGATCCCATATTAACACTGGGGCTTCTAGCACATTACAGGAAACCTAGGAATAAATAAAAAGATCTTCATATTACTTTTACTGATAAATGACTTGCTTTTGGAGATATTGTTATCAATAAGTTAGCATAACATAAATATATGTAGCAAAGATTAATAAAAGCATTCCCTGCATATACACATGCCTGCTTCAGGCAGACATCTGAAAGGTCGGAGTGTTTAACGTGCACACATTAAAAGGATATTACAAGTGTTACATCTGTAGTTTTAAACAGCGCGTGATTTAAACCTGAATAGCAAAGGTGTAAGGAATATACGTGACATCCTAAATGTGTCTGATAGATAAATACTAAAAATGAGTGACATATTCCCTACCTGCCATGCAGAAAATAATATCTTTCAGCACCTCTATATTCACACATGTCTCGGGGAGCAGCAGGGAGACTGGGCAAGACGGCGATAGTTGTAATAAATGGGAAATCTGGTTATGCACCTGTAATTCTAATATCTAGCCATTATTATTTTCAAACAAACGAGTGGGGGAAATCCAGACAGCGGTTTTATCTGCGGCAGAAAGTCTCAGTATAGGTATTTCTATTTGTGATGTGGTTCCCAGACTTAAGCATACAGGCCCAAACCGCGGCGGATTTCAAACTCTGCCGCCCCCAGGCGATTGTCTATGTCGGGGCCGCCTCCTTTCTGCCGCCTTCCTGCTCCTTTGGAATCCCAGCGTCAAATTACGCCACAGATGTCACCAACGCGACGTCGCATGTTGCCACGGAAACGCGACGTCATTTGACGCCGGGATTCCAAAGGAGCAGGAGGGCGACAGAAAGGAGGCGGCCGAAAGGAGGCGGCCGGCACAGGCAAAAACCTTCCAATTTATATGGGGCGGAAATTTTGCCGCCTTAGGCCGGGCCTACTGGGAGATCTGCCACTGGGTCCATATCTATTAAGCCTTGTGCCATAAGATACCTTGTGGAGCTTTAAAACATCTTACTGTACATCCCACTGACTTGAGTCAGAAGCAACCTTGTGACCGCAGACTGCTTAGGAATTCTGTCCCACTATCTCTTCGTACCAAATAACCTCTGAGCTGGTTTCCTGAGCTGCTTTTGGGAGGTTTCAAAAACCTACAAAATAGAAGAGAATTGTGGAATAGAATTGGCTTTTCCTATGCTACTAACAGCTAAAACGGTGCAAGTCTTTTTGCGTTTTTCTCCTCAATTACATGTTTTTTTGTGACATATTCAGGAAAGTTGAAATTTTTCAGGATATCATCATTTTCGCCAGATTACTACTAAATTTGGTGTCTCACCAAAAGTTTGTCGGAATGGAAGTGTACGTATAAAAGGGCGTGTGATGTATTTGGTAGAATTGTGCTTCGGGAACGTTTCTGCCCAAAACATTATCGGCAAATTTTGTCTTCTGCGAAAAAGACAGAAATCGAACATCTATCAACGGCTTGCAAATGTGCACCAATAAAAAAGGGCATTCAAGCTGCAACGCCCCTTCTCCGTTCTGCCTTGTGCTGCATTCTTCCCTTTATATTCTATCAATTTTTTGCAAAGGTAGCCTTTTCGCTAATTTTTTCACAAAATAAAAACCTACACATTTTGCCAGGTTTGTGAACTTAACCCCCCAAAAAATTACACATCTCTCCTAAGCATTAACTCACCCCAAGTCCCATTTACGTGAATAATTTGGGGTATTAGTCAGTCCAAGTCGCTTATTTTATTTCCACCAAAGCTGGCGATCGGTCTGTTTCTGATGAAATTCCCTATTGAAGTGGACTGGCCGCTTTGGCAGATATAGAATAAACCCCTAAATGTTTTGGGTTGTAATCACCTTTATATTCTGTTTCTAATTCATCCTGCAGTCTTTTAGTTTGGAAACATTTTGATATACCGTGCAGATGTCACAATTGTTCACTGCTGGTGACATGGTGCGATAACCCCGCCCCTTTCTCACACGCTGCTTATTCAAATCAATTGCCCCATCTCACGCTTTTGCGTTGGGTATTTCCCGCTGCAGCGCGCCTCAAGTCTGCTACATCTGTATTACTTCAAATGTATACCGCCGTTAATTGTCTAAACTTTATTTATGAGCCCTACTCACGGCAACTCTGAAATCATACCACGATTAAAAAGTTTTATTATATCATTATTTCAACAACATTCGTTGTTTTTTTTTAATAGAGGTCATTCTACTTTAATTATCCCATACATAGATGACGAATATCTGATTTATACTTGTTTGGAAGAACAAGGTTTGTATTTTCTCTTTTGTGGTTTTATTGCCTTTTTGGCTGGTACTTTTTTCTTTTTTCTTGCTAATGCTGCTCGTGTTTTCTGCTTTTCTGCAGTTACAGATTTCACACGAATGTTTCATTCTCCACTGGCCCAACTGCAAATTGAGAGCATCCATTTTTCGGTCCATCGTCTGCCCGCTCTGTAAGGTTTTTAGTGAATTTCTCATATCAACGCGTTCTTGCAACTGTTAGATATTGTCGCTGACCATTGGGCTTTTATATTAGTTTTTTTTAATGATCTTTGCACTGGAGTCTTCAGTAACCGAGGTCAATTGAAACAATATTTTTGATGATTTCCTCAATTTTGTCCTCTCCTATTAAATGATTGATGAATGCTGACCACAATGTGTAGATAAAACTGCAGCAGTGATCATGTCTTTGCAATGAGCACAGCAAAAAAAAAAAAGCAATTTCTAAAATGCATTATCTCCTACCTAAAACGTAATTTTATTGTAGACTAGCTTCTGTACCTGGCCCGGGGAATGTAATAATGAATAGATGTCCCGGCCCCCCTCCTCCGCCCCCCCACGCTGGCGGCACATCTCCCCGCCCCCCCCTCGCGACACATCTCCCTGCCCCCCCCCCTGCTGCCTGGCGCCCCCCGCGACC
>CM071571.1:4124025-4165808 GCA_036426205.1 Ascaphus truei | reverse complement strand
GGGGGGGGGGCAGTGAGTGCGGGCGGCTATGGGACTGCTTAGCCTCGGCTGAGAATAACTGCACATGAAACAGAGCTCCGTTCCTAGAGAGGACACGCGCCTCCCTTGGTAGCCACGCCTCCTCCCTTGGTAGCCACGCCCCCGCCCCTTGCTTTTACTACTGTCCAGCCGAGTGACACTTAAAATGTCCATAACTTGGCCGGTGAGTGACATGTGAAGCTCAAAATAGTTGCGTTGACCTACAAATCTGCCGCAGAACGCATAGTGAAAGTTTCGTGGTGCTACGTGGTGCCGTTTGTGAGATTATGATGCTTCTGACATACAAAGCGGAATTCAACTTAGAATTATAGTATAGATTTTGAACTGACCTTTTTTTATCAAAGTCTCCAGCACTGACACTGTGGTGGGTAGTCTAACTCTCACGCATCAGTGTTTGGGGTAAAAACCTGACTTCCCATCAGAAACTGACACTGCAGAAAATGTGCAAAGTTTGTAACAATTCTCCGTTATTTGCCCAAAGTTTGTGTGACATCAATTTGACAATAATAATCGTTACATCACGTTTGTTTTCTGTAATGTTGGAAGAGTTGAAGATAAAGACTCGTAAGGTTCAAGTCATAGAAGCTTGAACATCATTACGCCGTAGTTATAATGGAAATATAAAACAAGTCACGTGTTAGCTGAATAAGGCTGCGCTTATATTGCCGGCGACGCGACGTCACGCTGCGGTCGCTGGAAAAATCAAATTGACTTGACTTCCAACGATCGCGACCAAGCCGTCGCTTCTACAATAAGCGCACACGACGGCGGCAATACATTTGTTTTGCCATGGCGTCGTGTCGCCGGCACTATAAGCGCAGTCTAAGAAGTTAACGTGCTTGTTGGGTTTAGCAGCAAAAATAATACTTCTCAACCCCTGCTTTCTGCAGGATGTCTGCACAGAACGGCAACAGGTTTACAGAACTCAGATAAAGACCCTCTTGAGAATAATGTCCTTTTTTTAATCTGGGTTATTTTGCTTCACCAGTTTTTGTTCACGTCTGCAGTCAGGATACTGATATTTAACTGTGATGGAGTTTAGCAGAGGAATCCAGCACATTGTTATGAGATTGGCAGATTGGATAGCAATGAGAAAGGGAGCAGTTTTGTAATGAGTTGGTATCTGAATAAGCACTCAAGACCACCAATTTATCCATCCAGGCTTGGCAATGAATGCAGATTATCGACTCACTCATGCATTTAATAGTGTATATATTTATAAGTCACAAAGAAATAAATAAAAGCAAGGGAGTGATTACATATGAGATGAGAAGAAATACATGAGACAAATATAAAAATTATTTACTTTACTAATCAAGATAATTGTAACCTAATTATGTAATCTTTTGTGGTCCATAATGTGAAACAGGCTATTTTGAACTGAAACGAATCATGATTCAAAAGAACTGAGTGGGAGGGAATTAATCTAGGTACTAAACAGGGCCATTTTGTTGTGCTACTGTATTTGATGATGTTTAAGATATAATGTTAATATTAAACTTCATGAGACCATAGCGGGGCATTTCTTTACCTTTTTGCTTTTCAGTAAACGCTTCTTTAATGATTCTGCTTATTTCTGATCACCGGGATTGGAAACACCTTCTAATGCACTAGAAATTGGGTACATTGCAAAAATATATTACTTCTGCCGTAATCTGCAAACCCTCAAAAATGCTAATTGATTTTTGCTCTTAATTGGAACCGGCCCGTCCTCTGGAGCTGAACCGCAGTACTTGCAATTCTGGGAACTTTCCGTTCCTGAGATAATGACCGGTTTCCGTGCCAGTGTACTTCCTGGGGAATCCAACATGGCTGCAGCAGTCAACCAATAGGAAGTCGCCACCAATGATGCTGCAGCTTCCTATTGGCATTCGGGCGCCTGTTTCTGGCCATATTGTTTCCTCAGGAGGCAGCACAGCTAAATATCTCAGAGACAAGAAGGCCCTGGAGCAGAAATGTGCGGCTTCCGCGCACGCAGACCCCCAATTATGGTAAAACAATCATTTACATTTTTTTTCCGTATAGAGATTGTTGCTTTAATTCCAAAATATATTTTTGGGGGAGGAAAAAAAGCTTTACACTTCAAGTGTGACCCACAGTGCCATTGACAATCTATTCTAAGCTGAGAGCATCATTTTTCCACCCCAAACATATTATGCTACCTTTCGCACAGATATAATGTAACAGTACTTCTCCTCTGTATATTCACTATTAATTTACTTTAACCAGTTAGCAATTTACACTTGTGACATAAAACACTATTGTACTAAGTTTTTAAGAACACCAAGTACATGTTACGTTTCAACAGTGCAAGTTTTGGCAAGTAAATGTTACTCTCTGATTTCTGGCCCAGTGTACTTACCAAACACAGACAGGGCTACCGAAATCAGGGGCTCGTGTTGGACCCAACGTCCATGCTCAACAATCTGTCCATAACCTCCCACTTCCCCCACTGAACCCAATCACCTGGGGCTTGGATCAAGACCCCCGGGATTGCTATCCCAGATATAATTATGCGATTGGATTAAAATGAATTAAAACGCATTTTATAAAAATATTTTATCATATAAATAATATATATATACAGGCAGTCCTCGGTTATCCGACGCAATGCGTTACTCAAAATGGCGTTGTAAAGCGAAACGTTGTAAAGCGAAACCCGTTTTCCCATAGGAACACTGTTTAAATGAAACGTTCCGTTCCTGAAGGCATTTGTAATGCTAAAATACACAAAATATTTTACTCAAACAATAAGATATGCAGCACACACATACATTATGATGTAAAGATTCTATTTATTGAATCCAGAACTGCATAATAAAACTGTTAGACATGTTTAAAGGCATAAATATACCACAAAACCTTCACACAGACTGATCTGGATGATTTCCCTGACTGCAGCTTTCTGATTGACATAATGTTGCAACTTTGCAAAGCGTCGTAAGAGCGTCGGATAAGCCACTTTGGCGTCGTAAAACCGGCCCTAGGGATGCATTGGACAGCGTCGGATAAGCCATTCGTCGTAAAGCGAAGCGTCGTAAAACGAGGACTTACTGTATATATATATCACACTTCAGCAGCAGTTGTAACTTGTGGTGGTTGAACATACTGTAAATTGCAAAGGAATAATTAGAATTTACGTTCCATTACCTATGCTAGATTCAGTGCTGTTCCAGCTCCTGTATTTATCTGATAGGACGCTGGGTGGTCTTTAATGAAGTGTGATGCCTTGGCTTCCTCCTGTATAAACCTCCCTGAATGATAAATTAGCAGTCATGCTTTGATAACATAAACTACAACCATAATGACAGCTTGCTAGAATACAGATGTGAAACAGTAATCCTTCACCTATTCTAAAATCACCCTATGCGCAGTATGCTAGTCATGGATTTAATGAGCTGTGGCGTTGAGCATTGCATTCTGGGCCTTTCAAAGTACGACTTTCAAACGATATTACAATTATATAAAAAAATGTGCATTTCACAGATTTTAGTATTCAGGCTAAACGTTTAATTGGTATAGTTAATATCTGTAATATAATATTTGACGTATTGATTGAACAGAAATTCCGATTGGGTCACGGCAGTTAAATGAATAACTCCCTATTACAAACAAAGTGTATAATCAGCTAGATTACAATACAGGCTTTCATCCATAGTCTCACATGCAGACTCGGAAGCTTCTGATTTTGTTTAGAATATTACTGTGTTGTAAGAGAGGAAAGGACGGCGAGCGCTGGGGCTTCTTTTACTTGGATGCTTGTTAGTGATGCTTTATCGAATCGACCTATTTATTTAATGAACAGAGCAAAGCAAAATAGCACCAGCGTCCTCTTACAGGAACTAGACAGTAAGGCAGCTCCAGTCCTCAAGGGCCCCCAACAGGTCAGGTGTTAAGGATATCCCTGCTTCAGCACAGGTAGTTATTGCTGAAGCGGGGATATCCTTAAAACCTGACCTGCTGGTGGCCTTTGAGGACTGGAGTTGCCCCCCTCCAAGTTGCCCCCCTGCAGAGTTTGCCCACCCCCCCAGATGCAAGTGTCCCCCCCTGCAGAGTTGCCCCTCCCTGCAGAGTTGCCCCACCCCTGCAGTATGCGTTTACTTATTTATTTATTTATAAAATATTTTACCAGGAAGTAATACATTGAGAGTTAACTCTCGTTTTCAAGTATGTCCTTTACATTGCTTTACAACACTAAGCTTCTACCACTTGTGTTGGCAAATAAAGGCTATAGCAGCGCAGGGTGCAGATAGCTGCAGCGCAGGGTGCAGATAGCTTCAGCGCAGGGTGCAGATAGCTTCAGCGCAGGGTGCAGATAGCTTCAGCGCAGGGTGCAGATAGCTTCGGTGACCACACTAAATAACCGATTTACTCTGATAAAAATGAGTTAATCTCACTTAAAGTTGAAGCCCTGATTGTGCTTATTACAGTATGTGTGCACAGAATGGTCAGCAAACACGATTAGCGTGTACAGCAGTGAGCACACCAGCATGTCTTCTCAGGCAGCGCTGGGGGAGTTTCCTTCGGCATTTCACCATGCACAATTATTCTTACAAACTGCTCTCCTTGAGCTCGAAGTTGCTTAGGAGTAATGTAGGATTACATTTAAGGAGTTAGGGGGGACATTTTTCTTTGTATCCCCAATAATTAAAAATGAAATAGACTGCAGATCGGACAAATACATTTATCATTTGCATTACATTTACATTGCTTTTTTGCTTCGTTAATTTAGTAAACAGAAAGAAACTGTGTATTGCTCAGCTGAGTAACGTATTTCCTCATGTGAACGTGAAAGTTAGTATAATGGTATGTGGTGTGTGTCTCCAGTTCCAAATACCTTGCAGCCTGTTTGGTTTTGGGGACCTGTAAGGCGGCGGCCCCACTGGCGCTGAGCTTGCTGAGCACGCGGCGTGCTGCGCTTTACTTACATAAATCTATATGTTGTAAGTCCCCACCCGCTCACTGCGGGCGCGCACGATCGTGTCCGGCAACACACCTCACTTACAAGCTTTGTGCGCTTCAGCTAAACAAAAAAATTACTTCAAGTCGGCTCAACCTGCCCGCAAGGCCCCTGCCGCCGACGCTTTTGCGCTACGAATAGGCGGAACACACCCGGCTCCATGCTTGGACAGCTGAGTGACGGTCATCCGCTCAAGATGGACTCACGTGAAGCCGGGTCAGTTGACCACCGGAGACGCACGCCTGTAGGGCACGTCCATATGGCAGGGGGAAGGCCGCGCTAGCCACTGTCATCTCAGCATGAGGAGCCTTGAGAGGCGGGGCTACGCGCCGTAGCGCTTCATAACGCAGGCGTGCGTGAGGCGCGCTGGGATTTTTCAGCCGACCGCCCAAGTGGGGTGGGTGTTTTGCGCAGCTTCGGGCTGAGAGCGAAGTGTAAGACACATCAGGTCGAGTAAAGCGCCGTAAACGTCACGGCGACTGCCTGTACGTTGATTTATGTCGGCGACGAGTCCGCGGGCGATTGGCCTCAGAGATCGATCGTTCACTGCCATCCTCCCTCAGCCCCCCCCGCGCTCCCCCCGCGCTCCGATCGCGCCCGCTGGCTCGCCTGCAATGGGCATGAAATCGCGCAGGCCTCAGCGCGGTTCAGCACTGCTCCCATCTCTGTGTACGCAGACTAAGGCTGCGCTTATAGTGCCAGCGACACGACGTCGCGGCAAAACAAATGCCTTGCCGCCATCGCGTGCGCTTATAGTTAGCGCGACGCGACGGAGCGACGTATTGGTCGCGATCGCTGGAAGTCATCTCTATTTGATTTTCCAAAGACCGTCGCCTGACCGTCGCTCCGTCGCTCCGTCGCTTCGCCGTCACTATAAGCGCAGCCTTACTGTTGGAATAAAATGCTACAAGCTCCTGCTTCTCTGAAGCGGCGGCGGCGGCCCGTGTTCTGTGCTGAATCGTCTCATTTAGCATCATTTGATTGTCTTCGGATCTGTTTCTTTTCTCCCATTTTGTTTACAAAGAAACCTGTTTCTGACAGCGCACTCCTGGCATGAAATCCCGTCCTATAATTCTCAGGTTAATCGGGAACGCATCAGACCAAGATAAAATAAATGAAATATAAAATATGTAAATCATTTAATCTGCGTTGTACTTTGTTTATCCAAGTAGAATATGCTATTGCAGTATCAGATTTATTTCATTGGAGATGCTGTGGGTTTTTAGAGTGTGACTTTTTATTAGTTCGGCTGCGGCCACGCTGCCGCTGAGCGCGCTCATGCTTGAGAGCGGTGATGTCACCAGCTCTCCAAGCGACCGCTGTCCTGCAATAATTTTAGAGCAGGAGCGGGGGGACATGGCTATTATGGGAGGGGGCTGTGTGTGTCTGTGTGTCTCTGTGTGTCTCTGTGTGTGTGTGTGTCTTGTTTGTGTGTGTGCATCTCTGTGTGTGGGTGTCTGTGTGTGTGTCCTGTCTGTGTGTGTGTGTGTGTGTGTGTGTCTCTCTCTGTCTGTATCTCTGTGTGTCTCTGTGTCCCTCCATTTTCTCTCTCCCCCCTTCCCTCCTCCTTCTCGTCGTCTCTCCCTCGACACACCCTTCCCTCCTCTCTCTTCCCCTTCCCTCCTCTCTCCTCCCTTCCCTCCTCTCTCTCTCCCCTTCCCTCCTCTATTTCAATCCCCCCCCTCCCCTCCTCTCTCTCCCACCTTCCCTCCTCTCTCTCCCCTTCCCTCCTCTCTCTCCCCCCTTCCCTCCTCTCTTTCCCCCCTTCCCCTCCTCTCTTTCCCCCTTCCCTCCTCTCTCTCCCCCCTTCCCTCCTCTCTCTCCCCCCTTCACCTCTCCCCCCTTCCACCTCTCTCCGCTCAGGCACCCCTCCACTTCCACCTCTCTCCGCTCAGCCCCCCGCCCCCTTCCACCCACCTCCGCTCAGCCTACACTGCCTTTTTCTCCCCATTGGTCAGAAAGACTCTTTCCCTTGTCTTCCCAAGCACCAAGCGTGAGCGTGGACGAGAGGATGAAGATTCAAAGAGGTAATTGCGCCCAGCGCCAGCAGGAACTCCGCCTTACTTGTGTAACACCCCTATCCCCCCCCCCTGAAGAGATATTTATAGGTAATTGGGTGTAAGGGTGCAAACCTGTAGGCATACAGAGGGCCTCAACCTCCGCGCATAGGGTGCTTGGGGTGCAAGCGGCAGCGCCTCCACCTGTGAGGCTCCCGCCACGGACAGGATGGCCCCTCACTGGAAAATATACTCGGGTGAATAACCACTCACACAATAGTGTAAACCATGAGGAACTTTACCATTAGGGCACAAATATATATAGTAACGACCATGCACAACACAATAATAATGAACACCTGCAGTGTCAATCCCCTTTCCCTTAACACGTGTCACCCACGTGGCGCAATAGTGTGCGTGGATGGTAGCGCTACCCCACTTAGTGTTGTTGGTGCACGTGGGGTACCTTCCTTTATGCGGCTCGTGCAACGTAAGCCTCACTCCCTGGATGGAGGCAGACACGGCATCCCACGATGCGTGGCCTCCGACACAATCCTCTATCTCCTTACCACCGGCGGCCACACACGTGGTCTGTACAGAGTGAGGAGTTCCTCACTGGAGTCCGTCCCGCTCAGTCACTAGCGTGAAAGGGTCCCTAACTATGGCCTTGCCTACAATACTCCACTACAGGGCAGGCTCCTAGCTCGGGCCTTTGGGGGAACTCTGTCCTAGTCCCAGGCAGCCTGACTGGCTCCCCGGTCAGCGTGTGCATTCAGCGGGCTCCTCCAGCACCGACTCCACGTCACAGACACAACGTTTCATTCCCCGCTCAGTGTCAAGGACACAGGGGGCTATGCACTAAGCTCAATGGCTTTGCGTTTTGATTTGGCCAAAAAGCAGGTTCGTTAAAAAGTGAGGCCGGGAACGCGATGCACGAAGGCCTTGACGTCATTTTTTAACGTACCTGCTCAAAATAGCTCAAAACAGCCACAGTGTACGGTTTGCTTTTTTCCCCCTGCTAGCGTTCTGAACCTCTCCGTTCGCTAGCTGATAGAATAAAAAGCCGCATGTAACATTTGCATGGAGATTTGCTATCTCCATGCAAGACTGTTACAGGCGATCCGACACTAAATAAAAACATTTTAACAATAGTGTACATGAGCAGGGGGTCTCCCGAGCTGAACCGCATTGGTTTCAGGTCCGAGGACCCCCTACTTCAGGAGTTACAGGCCCCGTTATGGGGTGCCGGTATCCCCTGCACTTTAAAGCTCCCGCGTCACGTGACCGGGTTATTTACATTCTGCAGGGGATACCGGCACCCGATAAAAGGGCCTGTATCTCCTGAACTAGGGGGTCCTCGGACCTGAAACCAACGCGGTTCAGCTCAGGAGACCCCCTGCACATCTACACTAGTATTAAAACATACATAACAATAAACAATACTTCATTACCGTAGCGGCTATCCGCTATGGTAATGAAGCTGCATTAATGTATTTTTATTAATAGTGTGCATAGCCCCTATAGAGTTTTCTTTGAGTCCATCCCTCTTCAGAGTCAGCCTGAGGAGCTGTGTAAGTGCCCCCAGTGGCCAGGAGGAATACCTGCTACACTTGTTTAAAGTAGGTCAGCACTGTGGCATGCGCGCCCGGCGGGGGGGGGGGGGAGCGGCGCGTGCACAGCGCTACACCGCGATCTGCAGTCTGAGTGGAGAGAGAGCGTTTGCGATGGGAGGGGGCGTGGTGGTAGGTTTGCGGGGGCGTGGCCATGACGTCCCACGGCTAATTCGCCCTCATTGGCTGAACCGCCGGCGGGGGCGTGGCCACGCCTCCGTCGCAAATGCCAATCTCAATTTCCCCTGCCTGCCTCAAAACCTGTCGCGCACCGCTGGGGAAAGGTGCGCGACAAGGTAGGGACTGGGACCGGAGTAACTAGGGGGGCGGAGCTTGATCGCACAGCGCACGCCAAGGCGTGCGCTGTAGTAGTTGGTGGGACCGCAGCTTTAAAGACAACCAAATTTTCTGCCTAAATCTGATTGGCCGATTTCGTGGATTAGTCTCACTGGGAGGGGATGGGCAGGGAGATTTTCGTGGATTAGTCTCAGGGGAAGGGATGGGGAGGTGTGTGGGGGAAGATATTTGTGGATTAGTTGTGATTTAAAAGTTCTATTACGAAGGGGTAGACTTTAGAGACTGAAGATACCTACCATTTGAGAACAGTTTTGTTTTACGTTTCTGCTTCTAATTCTGATTAAAGCAGCAGTCCAAGCTTCCATTTTTTTTAAACATATGTATTTTTTCCCCTTTAATATGTGCATCAATACAATCCACACAATAATAAGTAATTAGTTAAGTTGCCGATCGATCCGTTCTCCTGTGATCGATCGGCGAAGATTCGACTCAGGGGTTCACTAAATGGCTGCAGAGGAGTATTCTGCAGTCAGTAGAATGCATTTGCATATTAATATGACAAAGTTCTGTGGGGAAGATCATGTGACCAGGCAGTCACTAGATACAATTTCTGCACTGCTAGGGAGAGGGCAGGGCTCACAAAGGGGTGTGTCAGAGCCTGTTTCAGAAGAGGAAGAGGATGTGACTTTGGAAATGGTTGCTATAGAAACAAAAAAGGCTTGTTACATTATAATACATTCAAAATGTAATTCAGAGTTGTTTTAAAAAATGCTTCATGTATTTTCTTATAGTACAGAACTGATTAATGTAAAAAAAACCACACGTATGATTTTGCTTGGTCTGCAGCTTTAACACCCTGTTTTGGATTTGGGATTCTGTAACTGTTGAAAACAAATGTTACCAGCCCCTGCGTCTCTGGAGCGGCCTCAGCCCGTCTTATCTGCGTCGCATCATCTCATTTAGCATCATTTGATTGTATTTGGGTCTGGCAGATTACAAATTGTGTTTCCATGGAATTGTGATCAGGCAATGAACGGTTTCATGACATATAGATAACGTTGTTTGCCCTTTGATTTTAAATATTATAGTTAATATCTCAATCGACCATAAAGTCAGTATTCCTACATTGCCGGCTTACTGGGTTTCTTCAACCGTCAATCAGTTTAATATACCTGTTGAATGCTTTGGTTTTTCCTCCCTTAATTTTTCTTACATTAACATTTGTGCCTTTTTGTTATTCACATGAACGGCCATGGTCTGTAAACGGCGCTTATTGATCATGGTCATTAGTATCTTAAATGAAGAGTCCTTGCAAGCCTCCATTACACAAGCACATCCCTTCACATGCGGAGTAAACAAGGACCCTTCCCTCTCCACAGAACCACTTCGTATTATTTTACTGTATGGACATTCAGAAAGTGGTTTTGATTTCCTCTGTTATTTCTGGCAAAATAGCATTTAATTAACAACATTACTATGGTTTTTTCTTCTTCGGCCGGCTGCTTTCCCTTTTATACATGTTTTCAAAACCACAAAAGGAAGCTGTTCATGTGGAAAATATAGTGTTATTTTTCAGCGTTGAATTACAGGCACTATTCAGCGAGACTTGTTCCCGTTTTATGCCTGAGGTGAAAATCTTTATTGAATAATGCCCTATGAAAATATTTGTGCATAAACATAACCTTTCTCTTCCTGCTGTTCTGCCCTCCTACTTGTAAAATGAACAGGCTCAGATATTGATTAAAGCATCCGTCAAAGTCTGACGAGTTTAATTACCACACTGGACTTTCCTAATCTCTTGAGTACTTTCCTCGGGGTGATACCTTTTTAAACTGTTCCAGTATCACTGTCATTGAAATGACAAGGTACAATGTACACCATTGCTCCACAGAAATGGCTTATTGTTGAACATTTGTTACATATATTAGGCTATTTAGAGGAAAACTAGAGGTCATTTCATGGGGTCTTTTTAGAGGTCATGGGTGAACTGGCCGAATGTTTGTACAAATTATTTTTCCATTCTCGATACACATATTTTCGTGTGTTAGATAATTTACCAGAAAAATACTCATCTCATTTTTAAGCAGGTCCTGGGAAAGTTTGTGGATATAAATAAAGATATGTGAAAATTTCCAAAATGCATTCCAAACTTTTTCATTCTTTTTTTTTTAACCAGAATTGATTCCTTGGGAACCAGTTTCGCCGAACTTTTGTGAGCTAAAAGTTTCTCACAAATGGCAAATTTCCACCACCAAATCATTGTTTCGCCAGTGACTCGCGGCTCAGTCTCAATTCGCAAGTCTTCACCAAGCATTTTCTTTTCTTCTCTCCAGTAAAACCAATGTTTGAGGCTCTGGATGGGAGTTAGAACCATTTATTGAAATGCCTGGTGAATTCTGCCCACGCGGTGACTGAGCCCAACAAAAACCCAGCGACAATTTCTCACGGTTCGCGAATTGGGGCAGAAGCTTTGCACATCTCTAGATATGAAGCTATTTGTACAGAGCGTACAAATGTAGGAAGCTTTATTGTTTATTCTGCTGTGATATATTGTCATATTCTTCTCAACATTGTCTTTGTTTGAATCCATTGAGACGTTTGTGACATTCTGAGTTATACTAAGATATGTTGTATTATCATCATGGGGAACAATGTCACCTATTCTAGCTGCAAGTGGTTTAAGTCGAAATTTAACTCACCGACTTACGTGTTTAATAAGCCCACACACTACAACTGTGCTACGCCTTCTACTTAACAGTTTCGTGATGCAGAAAAGTATAATATACATTGATGTTGGTGAATTTTGAGGTTATAAGCCTCCTACATCCCCACAAGTCCATTGCGTTTTTGGTAGCTTACATATATAAATGTAAATATACCAGCTATAATTAGGAAAGAGCAATTACAGGTAGTAGCGAAGCTGTTATCCTACGTAGCGACTTTAATTTGTTTCCATTTCAATACATTTTGTTATGTGGGACTGTGCCGTTACCAAATATATAGTTTCATATTTAACATTAAAAATGTTGTCTTTTTGTGTGGAGCAGCACATGGTCTCGCTTCATTTTAATAAGACCTGTCCAAAAGAAATCCGCCGCTTGGATTGGTAGACTCCATCCGCGGATTTGTATCCAATGGCGGTTTCTGGATTAATCCGCACGGATTGAAACTGGAACAATCCGCCAACGGGGCTTACACCGCGGAACGGATTTTGCGTGGAAAGCTCGGGAAGTTCCCGCGAGACGGGTGTTGACGGTTTCGCCCCCATCTCTGCTTACGAGCACATTCCCATGTCCCAGGCTAGCCGCTAAACCAGCCTTTCCCAATAATAACCCAGAATGCAGTGCTTCGGCGGTACGAGATCCTATTAAAGGATTTATTTAGTAAGCACATTTAACCATTTCTAGCCAGGCCCTGCGCTTCTTCAGCTGGTTATTTGTCCGCCTTTTTCACCAGCCTTTTGATTCGGAATTATACCGCAGACTTCCTGAGCTGCGCTTCTGCTCGTCGTTTTTAGTTGTAGATTTTAATGGCAGTGATTAAATCAGCTTCTTATCAAGGATGGCAAATAAATAGCTCAATGAAATAATAGCAGATTGTAACATTTTAAAATACAATACAACCGCCCATCTTCCCTTGTAACGCCGCATTTAGTGCTGGTCACCTTTTTTCTTGCATGCCACGTTTCCTTTTTTACTTTAATAGATCCCTTTTTAACCCTTTCCAAAGCTGCTTTTATTTTTTTCAATCTGATACTCTGTCGGAGATGTACGTGTTTGAGATGAAGGACTGTGTATAATCTCTCTGGAGTTAAAAATGAAGCTCCCCTCAGAGCCCAGTGCAGTCTAAAAGTTACCACGGTAATGCCAAACGTTAAGAAAATCATGATTTTTAGCACTGAAAAAAATATTGTTTTACCAAAAAAAAAAGAGCAGGACCTGTTTGGGGGTTAGAGATGCTAACACGATGTGAGTTAAAGTCGTACAGAATTCGGGGAGGGATCGCTACTTTATAGCAGACATAAAAATAAGAGGTTTGTTTGCATTATAAATATACTTACAATGTTGTGTTTTTTATACTTCTGAAATATGTTTTTATTGTACAGTTTCCTCGTTTGTTGACTATCATAAAACACTTAATTTCTATCATTACCTATATTACAACATTGTATTGAAATGATTAGTGTGCGTTAAGGGTTTCCAAAATTTGCAACTCCCTTATCCAGTCACTAAATCCTTTTTTTTATTTTTATATCTCAAGGGAATTAATTAAACGGCAAAATATTTGCCTAAATCCAACTTTTGATGCCAGGTTTCAGGACGTTTTTAACATATGCAAAAAAAAACCCATTTCCATCTAATTCTAAGTAAATGATCATTGTTATGGGGGTTTGAATTTCTGCAGGCGTGTTCTGAACACTTGGTTTGTCCTAGAGTCTCGGAGACAAAATGACGAACCCTTGCCTTAAAAAAAGCAAGTAAACAACAGCTTTTGGCAGGACAACCCACAACTGGGGTACTTTCGGTTTGCGTCACCACATGTTCAAATAATTAGAAAGTAATTAATGTTAATATTTTGGCAATAGGTTTTCCTGTAACATGGAACCATTTCTCTCTGAAAAAAACCCTTTAGTTTTCCATACACAATTTAAAAAAGAACGAGTTTATTGGACCTTGGACATTGTCATGTTTCTAACATTGTTCTTCTAACACAGGGGTGGGCAATGCCAGTTCTCGAGACCCCCCAACAGGTCAGGTTTTTATACTATCCCTGCTTCAGCAATGGTGGCTCAATCAGTCCCTGCTTCAGCACAGGTGGCTCAATCAGTGGCTCTGTCTTTGACTGAGCCACCCGTGCTGAAGCAGGGATATCCTTAAAACCTGACCTGTTGGGGGCCCTTGAGGACTGGAGCTGCCCCTCCTCCCCCTGATCTAACTCCTTGGCTGTGATTGTGCAGTTGCCATGATTTTATGATTTTAGTAGTTGTAATTAAATACTGAAATCCTTAGAAATCGAATCATTCCCAAAGCTATGACCAGGGTGACTGTCAGCGGATTGTTACTAAAGCATTAGCACTTACAGTTCTCTGGTAACTATGTAACTGTAGGTATAACATGACTGAAAGAGTAAGCTCAGTGCTAGTCTTGGAAGTTGGTGCACCTGTCCACTCTCTTTGTGACCTTGGGCAAGTTACTCAATCTTCCTGTGCCCCAGGAACTAAAACTAGACTACTAGTGACTGCATAATGATGTGCACAGCACTGCGGAGGCTGCATATATTATAAAAGAAGTCACTGCTTTAGTAAACAACAGAGGTGTCGTCCTCCCAAGAATCGAAAATTGTATTTAATACAAAAATACTTATTTTTATCTTTGAGACATTGTTGGAGTAAATTGGAGAACTGATGCTAAGATCAGTGACACTTCTCCTCAAATGAGTGAGACTCCGAATATCAGTGACAGGTTCGGAATAACCGTTTAAAAAGAGAACCCTTATGTGTCCTGGAACTGTTGTTCCTGGCATAACATCTGAGTTTTTAGCACTTTCATTTTTCTTAAAGGTAACCCTCAATTTTTTTCCACTTTAATGTTTACAGTATTAATGGACAATCAATATATTAGCATATCCATGTCATATCTTTTTATACTTTTTCCAGATAATATAGTTGATCCTCAGCAGTAGATGCTGGTAGTGTAAAAATCAACTTGGCAAAAAAGGATTACCTTTCAAAATAAAATAAAGCATAATGCTGGGTTAATATTGTGCAGTGCTGAGTTGCCAGGATATTGTAGCATTGGTTCCCCTTCGAGAAATCTTTTGCATAATTAAACTACAGTATGAACAATTACTGTGATACTCTACATCCAAAAGGCAGGAAATTCTTGCTGAGCCAAAATATGTTGTTGAAATATTTATAGTATAACAGTGATTATGTAAACTAAAGCGTCAAAAAATGACAGTTTTGTCTACAATTGTGACCAATATATAGATATTGCTATTACTGTGCCATCCTTAGTATATTAGCACACGCTCTAACGCTGCAGCAGTGTTTAGTATTTTCTCTACCTAGCAGATAATACATTGTATTATAAACTTTTATTTTTTAATTAACACAAACTTAACTACTATTTGTCTCAGAGAGAGAGATATCCTTGGGGAGGTCTTCGTCCGACCGGGACAAACGCCCTAATGAAAAAAGAAGCACAATTAAAAAATCCGTACCAGGTACAAGTTCGAAAAAAAAAAAAACTAGTAAAATGGGTATCGCAAATATGTATTGAACTATGTAACTTTATGGGAAGATCTATGTACATATAAATACAATATGCTACAATGAAATGTTTTGCAATGTATCTGTAAACACCCTAATAAATAGATATTTAAAAAAACTAAACACGTGTACTGTTTTCCACCTTTTTTTAATTTTAATTCAAAATAAAATAAATACGTAATCATCACATATTACTACTCTGAGCAACAGCAGACATTTTAAAAGTGGTAATATATCTTCAGCTTTATAATCAGATGTTTCCAGGCGTGGGAGCATATAATGAAGAGGGACTTCACCTTTAGCATGGTCAGACCACTCATTCACTGTTACATCTGGTCTGAGATTTGTAACCTTCAGAAGCGATATTTATATCACCTCTTATCGTAAAGTGACGCCTTCTAAAAGCATCTATAAATATAAACATTCATACGGTACCAGTTAAAAAGGGCAGAGGTCCCACTCACTGCAGGCATTTTCTGCTGAAACGCAGCCAACGCCGTGACTCCATAATGCAGACTTAAAGGCTTTTAACAGCTTGTGTATTCCTCTTTGTTGGGGAAACCAATCTGCTCAGAGTCGTCATCATAGAGGAATCAACCTCTGCCAGGCCGATGAATCCGTGTTTTATCATCGTAAAAGTCCCGAAGGGTTTGGCCAGAATAAAGGACTTGAAAATGTTCCAAAATATATTCCAGTCATGGTTTATTAGCTTTACATGCCATCTCTGTTGAAACACAACTTGTTGAGTTTTACCATTTTCATTAACCATAAATCTATAATACCTAAAGTACAGTTAAATAATAAATATTGCTTTAATTCAGCAATACATTCAATGTTAAGTAAACTCATTTCAGGATACTTTGAATCGCAGCTGTAACAGTATAAAATAAAAATCTGTCAACACTTTCCCAATGAGTGATGTTACCTACTACAGGCTACTTAAGTGGCAGACGTTGTTTGGATGAATAATACCTGTAGTTCACTTTTGCCCAAGAGATTCCGGCTGAGAGCAGCTTCCTTCTCTCCCACACTCGGTTCCACAGTACACAATTCCACAAGAAGATGGAGGCAGCCAATGTCTGATTGTCCAGACACTACAAATTTAATTTGACAGAAAGTGAACCCCATTGGAGCTCTGTGAAAAATGTAAAGTAGATCCACATTACTTCTTCATGGATCCCAAGGAAACTAAAATGTGTTTCTTTTTATAAAGCTAAAATTCTGATCTGTAACTTTGGGTCTTGGTTGTATTTATTCTTCATCTAATCTGACACCTTTTCTTATTCCTTTCTATTTCTATTACATAGGCATATAAACTACCCCTCATTTAAAGAGATTTGCCGTCATTGCTTTTATGCATCCATAGTCTCACAGACTTCAGTCGAGTCTCACGTGTTGAAGTTGTATGCACAGATCCCCCAAGGGTGCTAAGCTTTAACAAGGCTTTACTCCCATTCCCATGAATAGAAGCTGAGGCGGGCTAACACTTAGCAAGCACCCTATTGTAGATCGGAGTCATCATATTTCTATTAAATATCATTTTGCTCCATAACCCAAAGGATAATTCATCAGGGTATTTGACAGCTGTGCCGCTTAAAATTCTTAGGCACGTTCTATAGTGGATTTTTAGTTGGCTGACGTTAGTCAGCCTTTCTATAGAAGGGCCGCGCGCGCGGCAGGGAGAGGGGAGCCGACAGGCAGCGGCGAAGATGAAGAAATTCATCTTTTCGCGCCGCTACCTGCGCTCAAATGTATGTATATGTGTGTGTGTGTGTGTATATGTATGTATGCATGTATGTGTGGATGTGTGTTTGTATGGATGTGTGTGTGTGTGTATATGTATGTATGCATGTATGCGTGGATATGTGTGTTTGTATGGATGTGTGTGTGTGTGTGTGTGTGTATATGTATGTATGCATGTATGCGTGGATGTGTGTTTGTATGGATGTGTGTGTGTGTGTGTGTATATGTATGTATGCGTGGATGTGTGTTTGTATGGATGTGTGTGTGTGTGGGGGGGGGGTCAAGGATTGTAAAACAAACAAAAAAAATATTTATTAAACTTTTTTTTTCTTTAAGAAATCTATCTAGGACTTACTTTCACTCACACAACCCATGCACACACATACTCACACATACACACACATGTACACACATATACACTAACCTGCAGCTCTCGGCTCTACATGAAAAGCATGCGGCACATGCACGCGCGTTCGCATAGGAACGCACTGCCGCATGCTGTATAGAACGGCCCTTACTTGTGTTTGGAAGCTTGTACGTGTGCAATATATCATTTTAAATATGTGGGGTATGTGCTGTAGAAATAAATGACAAAAAAGGAGACATATATTTGTGTAGTGTAGAGCAAAGATAACCTGGTTAAAGAAAACCACTTTAGCAGTTAGAGGAAATGAAAGCATTTAAATCTGTGATAAGAAACCTACAACTCATTGAGAACTCTGAGTGACCTTGTGCCCATGATATAAAGCCTCAGGTGCTAAAAATTATATTGTAAGCTAAAGTACAGGGATTCATTGTGTTAATATTGTTTTGCTTTGCACACTGGCCATGTCATGTAGAGCAAATACAATATCATTATTGTACCTTTCATTGCTGCAATTGGGGTATGTAATTGCACTGTAGGCGTAAGCAGTATCACCGCATCAGTTCTGCTCATTAAAAGGATCAGTGTAGGGGAAGAGTTTTACAGTTTCACGTACGTGACATCAGTGTCGCTGGTGCTGTGTTTATCTCTGTGGTACAGTATAGCATGTGCCGTGTGTTTCCATGAGATCACTGTGGTGTTTGTTGTGGATCTGTCTTGCTGATTACCGGAGACACAGCCACGGTGAGCACTGAAAGTTCAAATACGTTTATTGCTTCATTTTTATGACCGGAATCTGAATAACTTCTGGGGTTTTTTTTACTATCTTTTTATTGAATGTTGTTGATTTTTTCCAAAACAATATTTCTAGGAACTATAAAAGTGTTTGAGAGGCTGAAGCACGTGGTGGCATTGTGTGACAAATGGATGTCACTCTTCTATGCTTTCTCTCCTTACCCATCTCTACACATCACAAAGCAACTAAAGTGATCCATTAATCAAAGTACATACAAAACTTACAATGCGTTTCAGGGACAAGTCTTACAGGATCAATGGCACCTACTGTCTATAGTATTCAACCTATTTTTATTAAGGAACCCTATAATTATATTGTGAAATTCTGCGGAACCCCAACCCTCTCTAATAGCGCAGCTGAGATCAGATGCATTGTAAGGAACCCCAACCCTCTCTAATAGCGCAGCTGAGATCAGATGCGTTGTAAGGAACCCCAACCCTCTCTAATATCATGTCTGAGATCAGATACATTGTAAGGAACTACAACCCTCCAATAGCGCGTCTGAGATCAGATACATTGTAAGGAACCCCAACCCTCTCTGATAGCGCGTCTGAGATCCGATGCATTGTAAGGAACCCCAACCCTCTCTAATAGCGCGTCTGAGATCAGATACATTGTAAGGAACCCCAACCCGCTCTAATAACTCGTCTGAGATCAGATGCATTGTAAGGAACCCCAACCCTCTCTGGTAGCGCATCTGAGATCAGGTGAGATCAGATGCATTGTAAATTCTTCGGTACTGTATATGCAACAATTTTCAAATGACCTGAAAATTGCAGGGACCCGTTAGGGATGCCCGTGGATTCCTAGGAACGAACCCCTGTTGAAAAACACAGGTCTTTGGTGCTGTCAGGATACCGAGGCGTGACTTTTGGCCGAGTGATTTCTTTTTATTTGCTTTCAACTGATTTGAAATTTGATAAGTACTTCTTATTGAAATAAAAATGGATCCTTTTTTAATGGAATGAAGCTAAAATCTTCCCCCAACAAGGTGAAAGAAGCATTCCAGCATATTCGAGGTCTGGGGCGGTGACTGGTGCCTGAGCAGGGGGATTGTAAAAACGGTGAACTTCGTGTGACTCAGTTTTTTTTACATTACATACTGTGCAGGTGTAGTAAGGTAGGAAGAAGTTCTAGACATGTTTTCAGAGAGCTCACGGACTGAGAGTTTATTTCACATTTTTGTGTGCGTCAAAATGTCAGTACTAAAAAGCAATACAAATCCTCAAATAACTTACATCTGATGTGCAAAGACTTCATAATTGTGAAACATAATTTGCGGTTTGCAATTACTTTTAACGCATTGCGTCATGTTGAATACGTGAATTTAAATGAAAACAGAATTCGGTGTATTGTTTTTATTTGAAACTAGCACTGGTAACAATAACTTTAGCGTAACATTATTTATAATAGCCACTTTATATATACAGCAGTTACATTATAATATTATTTAACCTATGTAATGAAACGTCTGCACTGCATCAAATACATTTTTATGTTGAGAAATAGCAACTTCATTCAGCGCTAACACTATTAACATACATAATCATACTTTTTTAGGATGGCAAGTTAAAGTTATCTGATGATTTTACATATTTCTCATAGATTTGATGGTGCATAGAAATATTTATTTAGTACATCCCATCTGTATGCCCAGCGCTGGTCTTTTCCATGCTCTGAGCTTACTACATACGGTTATGGACACACAAGCGCAATTGAGTGTGACGTGCTTATTTTGCGTCACTTAGTACTAGGGTGCCAGGTGTCCAGTATTGAACACCTCTCTGCCCTGTATTTAGATACTCTGTCCAGTAAAAGAATTGAGGAAATACTGGACTTTACGGTATTACCTCTCTGGACATAGTGACCTGACCAGCTTGGGGGGGGGGGGGGGGGGGGGGGGTGCAGGATTTCCCTGAGTGAGGAGAGAGCAGCGCTGTTGCTAGGGGACCATCCTGATAGCCTGCTGCTGGGTAATGCTGCCAATCAGGAGGAGGTGTCAGGAGTCGGGTGGGGCCAAGGAGAAGAAGAAACAGCATGGAGCGGTGAAAGTGTGGATGGGTATGTGTGTGTGTGTCTCGAGCACATTGCACCTTTCACCATTGTGTCTAGTATTTTTTAAGACACCACATGGCAACCCTACTTAACACGTAGGCCCAAGAGTCTCTAGTTCAGGGGTAGCCAACTGCAGCCCTCAAGAGCTACCAATATGTCTGGTTTTAAGGATATCCCTGCTTCAGTACAGGTGAATCAATTAGTCACTTATCCTTTGACTGAGCCACTAATTAGCCACCTGTGCTGAAGCAGGAATCTCCTGAAAACCTAATCTGTTGGTAGCTCTTGATGGCTACAATTGGCTACGCTACTCTAGTTAAAGCTGCATTTAGTAGACATACTGTAGATCTGTGAGCGGTATTAGTTTGTCTCTTTATGTCACAAAGAACCACTAATCCTGTCTAGAAAATAAGGAGTTTGTCACAGCTGGTAAAACCTAAGTTGATGATAGGTCCACACTCAGGGGCTCCTATATGCATTCATAAATAAAGTGTTTTTTTAATAGAATACTATAAATAAGATATTATGCTGAAAATAGTGTATTGAAAGTCTTCTATGTTCACTTGACAAAAGAATGCAACTCATACACACGCAGCACTTATCATCTGAGATCAGACTCAAAAAGACTGTTCATGGTCCCAAGATTCAGCAAAGTATCCGGCCACCCCTCCTTCTCTTACCGTGCACCCCAAAACTGGAACAGTCTGCTGGAGACTCTCACATCCACCACCAGGCTACGTTCTTTCAAAACTAAGGCTGTCTCACATTTTAATCTGGTCTGTAACTGTCACATACGCCCATAATATATATTATCTCTTACTGTGCATGCAATGTCTTGTATATAATGTATACCCTGTTCACTTATGTAACTGGTATTTGTAACCATGTATTATTTGTCATCTTAACTCTGTGCCCAGGACATACTGGAAAACGAGAGGTAACTCTCACTGTATTACTGTACTTCCTGGTAAAACATTTTATAAATAAATAAATACATTTGTTTGAGGCATACTGTATAACCAATGCAATGAGTGAGAAGATGCTTTAGTACAGGAGTGGCCAATTCCGTCCACAAAGGCCACAAATAGGTCAGTTTTTTAGGCTATCCCTGCTTCAGCACAGGTGGCTCAATCAGTGGCTATGTCTTGATTTGAAGCAGGGATATCCTGAAAACCTGGCCTGTTGGTGGCCCTTGAGGACTGAAGTTGGCCTGCCCTGCTTTAGAGCGTTGATAACCAGTGATTTTTATACTGACTTCTTTTTTCCAGACACAAAAATGTATGTGGATTTCAATGTTATTTCTTCATTTTCCATGCACGTGGCTTCTCCTTGGAAGGCATAAGAGCCCTGAAACGTCTTTAAGCAGTGCTTTGCAGAGGACAGAGGTATCACAAATCTGCTAATGGGTTTTCAGGATATCCATGCTTCAGCACAGGTGGCTCAATCAGAAACCTGTGCTTAAGCAGTGACTGAGCCACCTGTGCTGAAGCAGGGACTGATTGAGCCACCTGTGCTGAAGCAGGGACTGATTGAGCCACCTGTGCTGAAGCAGGGACTGATTGAGCCACCTGGGCTGAAGCAGGGACTGATTGAGCCACCTGTGCTGAAGCAGGGACTGATTGAGCCACCTGTGCTGAAGCAGGGACTGATTGAGCCACCTGTGCTGAAGCTGGCATATCCTGAAAACCTGGCCTGTTGAGGGGGCTTGAGGACTGGAGTTGAGCCCCCTGGGTTACAGTATATAACTGCTGATGTCCTAATTTCACTCTTCTTCAGTATACGAGTAGCGAGTAGCGCGCTGTGCTTAGGGCAGCAGGGATTTCACTAGTAGGGAGGGGTATTTAATAGCACTGGTTGTTCCCATTGTCTTTCTTCTTTTTGCACCTGACAGAGGCTCTCCCCGGAACACCGAGCTTCTGTTTCCTGTACGCATCACTCCGCATAAATACATTTGTTTTTATTTATTAGTAAGTAGTTTCTGCATTTTCTTTTTGAGCCCGGCAGGTTGCCTTTTTGCTAAGCTCCAGTAACTGGACCACTTACTTACCTGCTTTATGTCCTGTTGTCTGATAAAGCTACAAGGCTTTAAGTGATTTGGTGCCGTTCTTGGCAAACCTCCATGCTGTATTTAAATCCCCAGCCAGTTATAGCGTTATTCACCTACAAGCTGTGCCATTTGATATATATACAGGCAAGAAAGCTTTCTTTCATGCACTGCTTAGAAACTGGTCGTTTTTTGCCTCCTGTAGCATGTTGATTTTAGGGGGGAGCCTGAAGATGACGATACAGCTTCAATATCTTCTCTAACATGATGTGGTATGCATTATAGCAACCTTGTTACGTCTCACAAACAACCAATAACGTTAAAGTCAAGCATACAGTATACATATATATATTTAGGGGCTCTTTATTGAGGCCTTCCATCTGCAAAACTAGTGTAAAAGAAAAACGGAACCGGAACGGAACGGATACCGGCACCCTATAACGGGGCCTGTATCTCCTGAAATAGGGGGCCCCCGGACCTGAAACCAATGCGGTTCAGCTCAGGAGACCCCCTGCACATTTACACTAGTATTAAAACACACATACCAATAAATAATAATTCATTACCGTAGCGGATAGCCGCTATGGTAATGAAGCTGCATTAAAGTACATTTTAATAATAGTGTGCGGGAGCAGGGGGTCCCCTGAGCTGAACCGCATAGATTAATGGCTCAGGGACCCCCTGCTTCCTGAGCTACAGGCCCCGGTATGGGGCATCGGTGCCAGTGTCGGCGCCATCTTTATAGTGTCCAAGACGCGACGTGGGCTCTATAAAAATGGCGGCGACACTGGCATCCGATGCCCCTTACCACAAATCAATGCCACAAATCAATGCGGTTCAGCTCAGGGGACCCCCTGCTCCCGCACACTATTAATAAAAATACATTAAAGCAGCTTCATTACCTTAGCGGCTATCCGCTAAGGCAATAAAGGGGTTAAGGCATAATAGCATGTTTATTGGGGACAATTGCCCCCAATAAACATTGCTATATACAACACACATCCCCCCCCCGCCCCCTAACACATACACACTACAGTAATGGGCAAAATTACTATTATCCACATATGGATATTAATGCATTTGCCCATTAAATATACATTAATCACAATAAATACAATAAAAACATTTTGTACTCACCCTTGTCTGGCACCCACGATGAAGGCCATCCTCATCTTCCTCACCGTCCATACACTGGGGTGCTGAAAAATATACACAAGAAGAAAAAGAGCCAAACTAATGTCCCGTAACCCCTTAATGACTTTAGCGGTTATTAACCGCTACAGTCATTAAGGGGTTAAGCCACCCTGACCCGATACCCACCCTTCACCCATTTATTTGTACAGTGGCTTCATCATGTATGTATATATATATATATATATATATATATATATATATATATATAATATTATATAGAAAAGAGAGAGGAGAGAGCGCACGCCCCATAGTATAAAACCGTATATTTAATGATGGGAAAGGGGGAAGAAAATGACTCCCAAGGGTACAATATATAAAAGCGTTTTGTGAAATATCACCACCATCCGGTATCTGCAAAAAGGATCCAAAGTCCATCAGTCTCTTAGAGATGAAGGGCAGTGATCCGTCAGGATTTCCAGGGTGCTTCCGATATTCACAGCTAACGTCTCAGGATTCCAAAGAATGTCTCCTGTGCTGGATGGCCGCTTGACTGTTGCGCGCTCGAACCGGCCTGCTTCTGCGCATGCGTGATGACGTAATGTCCATGCGTAGTGCGTAATGATGCTCCCTGACGCGTTTCGTCGCACACGGGTGACTTTTTCAAAGGGTGATATATATATATTTTATAATATATATATACTGTATATGCATGATTAACCAATATACAAATAAATGGTTAAGGATATACTGTACATGCCGAAATACAAATCTCTCCCAATATCAAACAGCACCAAGCAAAATCAATAACTAAGAAATGCAAATAAAAACACTCAATTTGACAATGTGTACATAATACAATTAATCTGTGCATCATGTATACTATGCCAACCAATGCTCCAAATCAAATACACTATTCCAAACAAGATACAAATACAATCATTAAAGAAAAACAAAGCATCTCAACACAATTAAATTACCATCAATTAATCCAATCTCCAATCAATTACAATCCAAATCAATTACACACTTCAAATCCTAAAAACAAACCATTGTGAAAAATAATCTATGTCAAAGTAACCATCACACTAAATCTAGCTTCCAAAAATAAGCCAATAAAATAATCTATAGCAAACAGCCTTTAAATAAACATTTGAAAAAATGAAATGTAGATTAGAAACACATTTTTACACAAAGCAGCAAATT
Organism: Ascaphus truei; assembly: GCA_036426205.1. Lineage (NCBI taxonomy): Eukaryota > Metazoa > Chordata > Amphibia > Anura > Ascaphidae > Ascaphus > Ascaphus truei. The sequence continues at coordinate 4,141,295 of CM071571.1, read as the reverse complement.
GCAATTCCAAAAAACATCAAAACAAGGCAAGCAAACAAGTTTTTATTATACCTGTATGTATGTCCATCTATAGTTTACAGACATAAATACAGGTGCAATAAAAGAGCATCAAAAACAATTGAATAACATTAACAATCAACATACAATACAATCACTGACTTGTCCTGTACGTATGTATATCCATAGTGACATACATAAATTCAGGGCAAATAAATGGACATTAAAAAAAATGGATGTCATGAAATTTAAAAAAAAAAAACCTGTAAAATAAAAATAAAATACATTTATTTTGTTTACTTACCATTAGATGAACCACTCACCGAAATCAAGGGAAACCGGAAGCTTTCGAACAAGTAATCCAACAACAGGAACCAGGTAAACATAAATAAATAAACCCTTACAATCCACAAATGTCTGTATCTTCTTTCTTCTATTTGTAATCCATAGTGGGGGTCTTCACCGTCTTCTTCTGTCTTCTTCCGGGTCTTCTTATCTTCATCCGCCACGCCCTGATCTTCTTTCTTCCATAGGAGGTCTTTCCTCCTCGACGTCTAGCTTCAAAATGAGACGACATAGGCTTTTATAGGCCTATGACGTCACATTTTCGTCATATGGTTCTCACGGTCCTGATTGGGCCGTGAAAACCATGTGATTTGGCCAGAAAAAAAAATTTGATGACGTCATTTAAAGGCAATGACACCAGCCAATCACAATGGCTGTGCTTCAATTGCCTTTAAGATTACGTCACCCAAACAAACATGGCTGGCCTCACATGGTATGGTAGCCAATCAGAGTTGGGATTGAGTAGTAGGAACCCCCGCGGGGTCAGCCGGGGACATCCGCGGGCCTGTTGTATGGATGGTGTGCCTGCAAAAAGGTAAACAAAGAAATATTTTCTAAGTCCAGCTCCTTTTGCGCCTGACTTTAGCTGGCGCGTTTGTTAGGCACGTTTTTTAAGGCCGATTCACTTAGCGCTGCTTAATGAATCTCCTGTACTGGCAAAAAGCAGCGCAATAGCCTGATCGTGCGCATTTTGCGCCGAGGGCTGAAAAAAGCCCTTTTAAGAGCGATAAAGCGCAGTTATCACTGCATAGTGAATCTCACTGCAGCCTTATCGGTCTTAAAGGGTACTTTGCGCTCTTAAAGCCACTTAACGGAGCTTAGTGAATCGGCCCCACTGACTGGCACTGAGTTTGGAGCAGGGGAGCCTGGTTCAATTCCCGGTGTTGGCTCCTTGTGACCTTGGGCAAGTCACTTTATCGCCCTGTGCCTCAGGCACCAAAAACATAGATTGTAAGCTCCACAGGGCAGGGACTGTGTCTGCAAAATGTCTCTGTAAAGCTCTACATAAAACCAGCAGCGGTATACAAGAACAAACAATTATTATTATTTTTAATAACTCAGATTTATATATTGAATTTGTATGTATACGTAGGAAATAGTATTAAAGAGAAAAACTTTGAGGTTGAAGTGAGGAAACATGATAATGTGTAGTTAACAAAATTGTAGTGTTTTGATACACACAATACTCTATAAAATAACCACAACCCATGTTCTAAGTAAAATGGAATACATGTATGTATGTACTTGGCAAGAATCATCTCTATTCATGAGACAGTATTAGAAAATAATATGTCATTTACAAGATACAAGTTTTGTTTTTTATAACCAGATGGTAACATTTTGTTCAATCCCAAAGACAACTGAAGTTTCACAATAACGTTTTGGAGACATTTCAATACTTTTTTTTTTGCAATATCTTTTAGAACATAATGAAGTTTATGTGCAAAGGTCATGATATTGTACAATACTAAGCCTCTCGCATTTGTTTTACCATGTAGCGTTACTTTTGAATGGTAGAAACTGTGTTCCCTACACAATTCCACTCACACAGGTTCCTCTGTTTTGCATGTTACATACGGTACCTGTTTTTTAAAGGTTAGGATAAAAGCAGACCTACCTACTCATTAGCAGAGAGAAAGGAAGGAAAGAGAGGATCGGGGTCACTGGCAAACTAACAGCTACAATTGGCTGGAAATTGTGAAATAGATTATTTTAGAGACAAAATAGACATTTTACTGGGGGTGGGAGTATACGTGCAGTATGTGATTTCTGAGTTATGAAACAGTGTAGCTTGTTATCTGTTTAATATGCCAAAGATTCGTGATCTCTGACATGATTATTCTGCTCATGTTCTGGTGATAAAATGCTGTAGACAGTAGACCAGAGGCGGCTAACTCCAGTCCTCAAGGGCCACCAACAGGTCAAGTTTTCAGGGTATCCCAGCTTCAGCACGGGTGGCTCAATCAGTGGCTCAGTCTTCGATTGCATCACCTGTGCTGATGCAGGGACATGCTGAAAACCCACCTATTGATAGCTATTGAGGACTGGAGTAGGCCCCCCTGCTGTAGACCAAGAGGTCTTCTAAAGCCTCTTCAAAAGTCTAGCAGCCCTACAAATTAAATGGCAGTGTTTTATGCCAAACCTGGACCATCCTATTGGAATGATGCCAGCTTTACCTAGGGAGACTCCAGGTACAGCATGTACAGGGTAACCAATCCAGGGATTTATTGGGACTGACAGTATGTCAGGTGTACCGCAATCCAGGGATTTATTGGGACTGACAGTATGTAAGGGTAACCAATCACCGGGATTTATGGGACTGACAGTATGTACAGGGTAACCAATCCAGGGATTTATTGGGATGACAGTATGTTCACAGGTAACCAATCTCCAGGGATTTATGACTGACAGTATGTACAGGGTAAACCCAATCCGGGATTATTGGGACTGACAGTATGTACCAGGGAACGCAATCCAGGGATTTATGGGACTGACAGTATGTACAGGGTACACACAGTCCAGGGATTTATTGGGACTGACAGTATGAACAGGACCAATCCAGGGATTTATGGACTGACAGTTGTACCATGGTGGAACGGGGGCATCCGGCATGGGAAGTTTTAGTTAGCGGGTACGTGAAGTAGTCTGGTAACCAATCCAGGGATTTATTGGGAGCTGACTGTATTGTACAGGGTAACCAATCCAGGGTTTATGGGGACTGACAGTATGTTACAGGGTAACCAATCCAGGGTATTGATTGGGGACTGACAGTTATGTACAGGGTGGAACCAATCCAGGGATTTATTGGGACTGACAGTAGTACAGGGTAACCACCTCCAGGGATTTATTGGGACTGACTTTGATGAATAAGGTAAACCTTCAAATGAATAAGACTTTTCCATCCTATCTATATTTTTTAGTTTTCCTTTCCCACCGTTTGCTTGTCTCCAGGTGTAAACACATTTTACAACATATAAATAAATATTGATCACACGCCATCCTCATCAATGAGTATTGTGCTAAACAGTTCAAAACTGACTGAACTGCATTTCATGACCTGACTTTGTAGCTGAAAGTTCCTGTTGCAATCTTTACAATCAGCACAATTACAAACTTCTATGGAGCCTATTCATAATAAACTTTGATAGTGAGTTATCGACAGTTTTGAGCACTTTGTAGCGGGTTTGTATGTGTGCTATTCAGAGAACTCCGATAATACGTCAAACTCGCAAACAAAACTGCTTCTTCTGAACAGCAGCGCCTGCGCCACTGGTAAACCGAGGGTCGGTTAGCTAAAAAAATGCTCAAACGCACATTTTTTTGAGAAATCAAGCTATTCAAGGGTACCTCCGATATGCACATCGAGGCTGCAACTACAGGTTCTGATCTCGCCTCCTGAAAAGATCCTGGAATGTGCATCTGATGGAGAAATGTATTCTTACTGCATCGGATTGAAGCTGGGGGTCTCTGGATCTGCCCCAATTAATATAAGCTCCGGTTTGTTGGTGGTAGAGGGGTGGGTGGTCAAGGTGTAGTTGCTCCAGGGTGGGAGTGGTTAGCCTACCAATGCTTGCAGGGAGGGTTATACTGCTAAGGTAATGAAGGGGTTAACCACTCCCACTAGCCAATCTGGTAGCCGAACATCCACCACGAGGCCAAATGCCACCGTCATATTGCCCCGGGGTAGGTGTCAAGCTCACGGAGGGATAAAACCTCCCTTACCTAGCGTTATAACTGCTAATGGTAATGTAGGGGTTAAACCCACCGCTAGGGCTAAACACCACCCTGTGGGCACTACCCCTTTACCCCCCCCTTCTACCACCAACATCCCACAGGAATGTGCAAAGGTGCTATTACCAAAAATGGTTAATAGCGTTTCAGCCATTAAACTAATCATTACAGTGCAATACAATAAAATACAATATTATAAAAAGAAAAAAACATTACTATAAAACAAAAACTCTAGCAATTTATCCCTTGATTGTCACTGGGTCATTTATGCCACAGATCGCCAAACATTGGCAAGCACATGACCACCTAACACGCCCCCCCCCCACCATCCTCTACCCCCAAACCCCTAACACACACTGCAATGGTCAAAAGTCCTATATCCCATATCTGGATAGACACATTTGCCCATTAAAAATGAAAACATTAGCACAGCATATAATAAATAAAGTTTACTTGCCCCTGCCAGGATGAAGGCTGTCACTCATCTTCGGCCTCTGGCCCACATTCATCTCCTCGTCTTCCGTTGGACATTTTAAGCAAACATTAAATAAAAAAAACTTGCTTTGGAGGTAACACCCTTCATTACTTAGAAATTGTAACTGCTAATTGTGGAGGGAGGGTTAATCCCTCCGTGGGCCTAATCACCTCCCTGGGGCAACTATAACCTTCACCCCCCCCTCACCACCAACAAATCGGGTAGTTGTTTAAGGTAGAGATTATTCGGGGCACGGGGTTTACAGAGGCCCCGGCGCGTTCTCGAAGGCACTTAAATTTAAATGCCAGGGAGGCGGCACAAGTTTCCAAGCTTACCTTGGTTCAGCGACCGGCTTCTGGAGACTCGTCGCCATGGCAACGCGGCATCAAATGACGCCGCAGGGTCATGTGACATCAACTTGCTATGGCACATGACGTCATGACGCCCAGATGCTGGGAACCAATGTAAGGGGGGAGGGCGCGGAGAGGGACAGCCCAGCAGGGAGGCACAGGGCAAAAGATTGCGATCCCCTCTGCCTTAGTCGCTTGGTAATGAAGCTCTGTTTTTAGTTCATTTATTAACATATACTGAAGCAGGGGGTCTCTGGAACTGACCCCCTTCTTCAGGTCGGAGACCCTTGCTTCTGAGGTGCAGGCCCAGAATGGGGTGCCGGTATCTCCTGCAAGTTGAATTCTCTTGTGTCCGTGACGCACGACATTTAAACTTGCTGGAGGATACCGGCATCCACTGGAGGCCTGTAATCGGGAAGCAGGGGGAACCCGTACCTGAAATTCGTGCGGGTCAGGTCCAGAGACTCCCTGTTTCAGTAATAAGTTAATATAATTAAAAAAACAGGGCCCGATTGCCTGTAATAGCTCCGTGGAGGAGATGCAGTACTTCTTATCTGTCGCTAGGTGGAGGTTGCCAGTTTCTCTCTGTGCAGGTGGAAGGAATCGCCTGTAAGAGACTGTCGCAGCGAATGCAGCTTCTCTACTGTGCAGGTTGATGCCTTTAAGAGATGGCTGTGCAGGGAACATTGCAGTTTCTCTCTGTGCAGGGAGACCGTGACCACTGTTGCAGGACGCGTGTTTACGAAGGAGACGCTGTAAGAGCCGGGCAGAGAGCGTTTCTCTCTGTGCTAGGGAGAATCGCCTCTGTACGAGCTGTGACATGGAGTGATGCGAGGTCTCTCTGTGTCAGGAGATCGCCGTGTAAGAGCTGTGCAGGGAGATTGCAGGAGTCTCTCGTCGTGAGTTCCTAAGAGTTCAGGGACGATTGCACTCTAGGAGCTAGCTGTAAGAGATGTGCAGTAGAGATGCAGTTCTCTCTGTGGGGGAGAGTCGCCTGTAAGAGCCTGTGAAGGGAGATGATGCGGGTTCTCTGCTGGCAGAGGAGATCGGGTTCTCTCTGAAGCAGGAGATGCGGTCTCTCTGCGCGTAGAGATTCGTGTGTCTCTCTGCTCTCTGCGCAGGGAGATGCGGTGCTCTCTGCGCAGGGTAGATTGCGTTCTCTCTGCGCAGGGAGATGCGGGTTCTCTCTCACAGCTCTTACAGACTGCAAGGCGATCGCTCCGGCGCGTGCATCTGTCACCCTGCTATCGCCCGAGCATACGTGTGGCATGTTTCCTACCCAACGGTATTTGACTGCGTCGATAACCTCTTTCTGAATACTGAGGTAGGAACATACCAACCCGATGGATATAGCATTGATTCTTATCGGCGTTACCTGTCGGAGCCACTATGGCTGGGTATGTTTCTGTTCCCCACTGCTTTGTGGAGGAGTGTTCAGTCTTGCTTCAACAACCAAATAATAGTATTATTTTCGCTGTTTTGGACATCCACCAGTTGTTGGCATTGCTAACCTGTCTTTGATTTATCCGTTTATGTCTCGTTACTAGGTTTTCTAATAGTCTACTTTTTGTGCACTGCAATCGCCTAGTCCAACAAGGCTTAATGTTTTCATGTCTTCATGGCAAAAATGTGTTAGTGACGAAAACGCTGCGTAACCGTAAAACTGTACACAACAAGCAACATTGTTCAAGGCGCAGCAAAATGAAGTGAGCATCATTCTTGCTAATTGGCTAGGTTTTTCCTGTGTTTAAGTGTGGGCTCTGGCCAGCTATTTTTGCCAGTCCAGATGTGGGAAATGATGTGAGTTGAAAGTCATATTGCGCCTTCATTTTCAACTTGTATTAGAGGGTCAGTATAAAGTGGTGTCTGACACTGTGTAACCATTCGGTAGGATTCTTATTTGGGGCAAATTGCTTTTTCTGCTTTTTGTTTAGTGCTTGCTTTCAGAATTCGTTTGCCCTGAAAAGCACCACATTTAGTTTCTGTTTAAAACGGTCTTTTTCACTTTACTTTGGATAGTGTTTGTTTGGGGTTACATTTTGTCAAGTGTCTTTTTCATTTAGAACAGTACCACAGATTGTTTCTGTTGAGAGCCGCACAAGCGAGAACTCTTGATTTAAAAGTAAATTATTCCTCACGCTCAGCATGTGAATGTTAGACATGTACGCCAGGTTTTACTGATCGCTGATAGAGGTTTATCTCACCGAGATCCAGCGTTAACTACTGCCGATACACTTATTAGTAACACAGCGATCACGTGCACACTCCATGTGAGAGTTAGAGAATCCCCACACAGAGCTAAACAGCTTATTCTCACTTTCACTGCACAGTATAGACCGGAATGGTTTAACTCAGAGGTTTCAATTCCGTCATCAAGACCCCCCACCAGGTCAAGTTTTTTAAGTATGTCGTGGCTTTCAGCACAGGTGTGCAGTCTCGACTGAGCCACTGACATTGAACCACCTGTGCTGAAGCAGGCTACCCCTTAAAACCTGAGCCTGTGTGGGCGATATAGGACTGGAGTTGTTACCTAGCAAATGTTTCCGATTGTTACCCTGCACATGATATAACCTTTAAACCAGAAGACCCTTTTAACTATAATTACGACTCCATGTATTCTTACCGGGGTGTTAACTTTTTTCTTTGCGCCTCCTACCTGCTCTCTCCGCCCAGCTCACTCGCTCCCTTACTGCTCTTTCCCCCAGCTCACGTCCTGCCCTTACCTGCTAAATAACAGTTTTCGATAATGATGTGGTCTCTTGTCCTTATTCATATTTACTTTTCTATATAGACAATCTCCCCAGTAGATTGTGCAACGGGACTCCTTTTTAATTTAGCAAATTTAGAAAATGTCCGATTTCTAGTTTTTGTGAATGAAAATGAATTGTGAATTATACTATACCTTTCCCCCCATTTTTTGTGATAAAATGTCACCATTTCACTACCTTAGCATTGTTTAGTTTTAAAATGAAACGTCACATAGCGTGGCATTCGCCTTGTAACCCTTCACATCAGGGGGATTTAACATGCATTTTTTGGGGGTGAATTTTTGCTGTGGGGGGGGTGGGAGGGTTTTCACAAAGTTTTGGAACATATGACACACTCTACTCCTACACCTACTACCTCCCGGTTCTAACTAAACAGCGAATGGGGAAAACATTTTGCTGAGCTTGCGAACAACGCACAAATTGACTTTGTTGACCGAAATATGTATGTGAAATTAGGCAAATTTGCAGAAAAAGATAATATGCTGACATAATGGTCAATGTGAAAGGCACATATATAACAGTGTTTCGACAAACTATACATTTGCACGCCCCCCGGGCGAGTGGATTTACATCGTGTCAGCTCCTATTGGCCCAAGCATTCACACGTTTGGTACTAGGTGCCGCGGTGATTTTTTTGTTGTTCGAGTAGATTTTTTGGTGATTTGTCGACCACTGTATATAAATATGTGTATAGTAATAATATATATATATATATATATATCAACTTCATTATAATATCTATATACTATATAGTATATATGTAGAGGTATTCAGTACGGTGTTTTAGCCCGAGCTTCGAATATCAAAACATCAAATAGATGATAGCCGTTTCTGTGGCTAACGAAATGCCTTTTATTTTTGCGAGCTTTCGAGATACAACTGATCTCGTTCGTCTCCGCGCGAGATCAGTGTATCTCGAAGCTCGCACAAATAAAAGCATTTTCGTTAGCCACAGAACGGTATCATCTATTAGTTTTTTGATTATATATATATATATATATATATAGTATATATATATTAAATACATAATATAATATCATTAGTTAAGTTATGGTGGGTAAAAAAAGTGACAAAAACCTCCACAGTAAAGCATATAGCAAATTGCAAATATTACTGTATTGCTCATCTCAAATTTCTTAGGCAGTTCTCAACCCCACCTTTCACCATTTCCCCCAGCACACTCGCTTTCCACGTCAACAAGGTTCGTGGGGAAAATGCATGCAAATGAACACACAGTGCACCTTTTTCTCGCTAAAACCATTTAACATTGGTGCCCCTATAGCTTAAGCTTGCTGCATTTCCACGCTTTGAGCCGCCTGGGTTAAGAGCATAGCTACCACACCCACCCACAGACAGCACGTTTTCGACTCCTTATGGTCCCTCAGTGTGGGTTTTTGGTTAATGGCTATGCAACATACGCGGGATAGGTTTCACACACCACACCTTAGTAAAGTTTATGGTGGTAAAAAAGTGAGCAAAACCCCGTCCACATGGTTTCATAAGCACATACATTTAGTGCCATTTACTGCCACTTTTCGCTTTGGTTCTTTGCAAAAGTTGGATTATTGATGAAACTTTGCACACCACGTTAAATTTGTGAAAGTTTTCGCATAAGAAGTCAAAAGTTTAAGACAAAAAAAACAAAACAAGAGAAATGCTGAGAAGCGAGTTAGAAGACTTCCAAATCTGTTTCAACAATTCACGTGCTCCTGTTCTGTTCAGTAATAGCCCCTTTTTTTTTTTTTTTGACGCTCTAGCACATCACGTTAGCCTGACAGTTGTCATGTCTTTACTGCATTCTGAACGCCGTTTTCTGTTTACATTTCCATTTATATTTCTCTACAAGTCCATATGTTTCCGCCTATAATTGTCCCTCCCTCATCAATGTCTTATCTTGGTCTATGTTTTGAGGAATGGTTATTACATCAAAATAAACCCGACCATTTATCCTATTGTAATCGTGGCAAAACTGAATAGTAAGGCAACATATTAACAATATATCTTGCTATTATTTGAACTTTGGCAGTCAATAATTGTTCTAAACCCAGGTGCTTTCAGAGAGGAACTACAGCAATGGATAGGAACACCGCCAGTGTTGGAAATTGTCAGGAATTATTCTGTTCCAATATGGAAAATGATAATGGCTCGGAACAATATTTACTACTAATAGGTGTCAAGGCATCACATACGACCCTTATAGCTGACCAAGTGACACTTTTAGTCCAGTAACTTGATGCTTTACTTGTTTCTTTTCATATCAGTCTCCTCATGAACCCGCAAACTACAAGTATAATGAAGAATAGAACTTCCGAGCACTTTTTAATCTTTTAGTATTTTAGCATAACCGTTGCATAGGTACAAAAGAGAGTACCTCACCAGCCTTTCCCAGACCCGGTGGGCAGCGGCAACAGCACACAGCACTTACCGCGACATCGGCAGCTCTTCTCTCCCTGTCTCTGCTCCTGCTAGTATGTACAGGGTAACCAATCCAGGGATTTATTGGGACTGACAGTATGTACAAGGTAACCAATCCAGGGATTTATTGGGACTGACAGTATGTACAGGGTAACCAATCCAGGGATTTATTGGGACTGACAGTATGTACAGGGTAACCAATCCAGGGATTTATTGGGAGAGTATGTAGCAGGGGTAACCAATCCATGGGATTTATTGGGACTGACGTATGTACAGGGTAACCAAATCCAGGGTTATTGGGACTGACAGTATGTCAGGGTACCAATCCAGGGATTATGGGACTGACAGTTAGTTACAGGGTGGTAACCACACCATCCAGGGATTATTGGGGACTGACAGTATGTACAGGGTAACCAATCCAGGGATTTATTGGGACTGACTTTTGATGAATAAGGTAAACCTTCAAATGAATAAGACTTTTCCATCCTATCTATATTTTTTTAGTTTTCCTTTTCCCACCGTTTGCTTGTCTCCAGGTGAAACACATTTTACAACATATAAATAAATATTGATCACACGCCATCCTCCATCAATGAGTATTGTGCTAAACAGGTTCAAACTGACTGAACTGCATTTAATGACCTACTTTGTAGCTGAAAGTTCCTGTTGCAATCTTTAAAATCAGCCAACTTACCAAACTTCTATGGAGCCTATTCAGTAAACTTTGATACGTGAGTTATCGACAGTTTTGAGCACTTTTGTAGCGGGTTTGTATGTGTAGCTATTCAGAGAACTCCGATAATACGTCAAACTCGCAACAAAACTGCTTCTTCCTGAACAGCAGCGCTCCTGCCCACTGAAACCGAGCGGTAGCTAAAAAAATGCTCAAACGCACATTTTTTTGAGAAATCAAGCTATTCAGGTACCTCCGATATGCACATCGAGGCTGCAACTCACAGGTTCTGATCTCGCCTCCTGAAAAGATCCTGGATGTGCATCTGATGGAGAAAATGTATTCTTACTGCATCGGATTGAAGCTGGGGGTCTCTGGATCTGCCCCAAATTAATATAAGCTCCGGTTTGTTGGTGGTAGAGGGGGTGGGTCAAGGTTGTAGTTGCTCCAGGGTGGGTGGTTAGGCCTACCAAGAGCGTTGCGGGAGGGGTTACTACTGCTAAGGTAATGAAGGGGTTAACCACTCCCACTACCCAACTGGTAGGCCGAAACATCCACCACAGGCCAAATGCCACCGTCATAGTTGCCCCGGGGTAGGTGTTCAAGCCTCCCGGGAGGGATAAAACCCTCCCTTACCCTAGCAGTTATAACTGCTATGGTAATGTAGGGGTTAACCCCACCGCTAGGGCTAAACACCCACCCTGGGGCAACTACCCCTTTCACCCACCCCTTCTACCACCAACATCCCACAGGAATGTGCAAAGGTGCTATTAGCCAAAAATGGTTAATAGCGATTTCAGCCATTCAAATAATCATTACAGTGCAATACAATAAAATACAATATTATAAAAAGAAAAAAACATTACTATAAAACAAAACTCTAGCAATTTCATCCATTGATTGTCACTGGGGTCATTTATGCCACAGATCGCCACATTGGCAAGCAATGACCACCTAACAGCCCCCCCCCCCCCACCCACTCCTCTACCCCCAAACCCCTAACACACACTGCAATGGTCAAAAGGCCTATTATCCATATCTGGATAGCACATTTGCCCATTAAAAATGAAAACATTAGCCAGCATATAATAAATAAAAGTTGTACTTGCCCCTGCCAGGATGAAGGCTGTCCTCATCTTCGGCCTTCTGGCCCACTTCATCTTCCTCGTCTTCCGTTGGGACATTTTAAGCAACATTAAAATAAAAAAAAACTTGCTGTGGAGGTTAACCCCTTCATTACCTTAGAAATTGTAACTGCTAATTTAAGGGAGGGGTTAATCCCTCCCGTGAGGCCTAATCACCCTCCCTGGGGCAACTATAACCTTCACCCACCCCCTCTACCACCAACAAATCGGGTAGTTTAGAGGTAGAGATTATTTCGGGGGCACGGGGTTTACAGAGGCCCCGCGCGCTTCTCGAAGGCACTTAAATTAAATGCCAGGGAAGCGGCAAAGTTTCCAAGCTTACCTTGGTTCAGCCGGCTTCTGGAGACTCGTCGCCATGGCAACGCGGCATCAAATGACGCCGCAGGGTCATGTGACATCACGTTGCTATGGCACATGACGTCATGACGCCCAGATGCTGGGAACCAATGTAAGGGGGGAGGGCGCGGAGAGGACAGCCAGCAGGGAGGCACAGGGGAAATAGATTGCGATCCCCTGCCTTAGTCGCTATGGTAATGAAGCTCTGTTTTTATTTTCATTTTATTAACATATTACTGAAGCAGGGGGTCTCTGGAACTGACCCCCATTCATTTCAGGTCCGGAGACCCCTTGCTTCCTGAGGTGCAGGCCCCAGAATGGGGTGCCGGTATCTCCTGCAAGTTGAATTCTCTTGTGTCACGTGACGCACGACATTTAAACTTGCTGGAGATACCGGCATCCACTGGAGGCCTGTAATTCGGGAAGCAGGGGGAACCCGTACCTGAAATTAATGCGGGTCAGGTCCAGAGACTCCCTGTTTCAGTAATAAGTTAATATAATTAAAATAAAAGCAGCCCGATTGCCTGTAAGAGCTGTGGAGGGAGATGCAGCTTCTGTCTGTGCAGGGAGGTGCAGTTCTCTCTGTGCAGGGAGATCGCCTGTAAGAGCTGTGCAGGAGATGCAGCTTCTCTCTGTGCAGGTTGATCGCCTGTAAGAGCTGTGCAGGGACATGCAGTTCTCTCTGTGCAGGGAGACCGCCTGTAAGAGCTGTGCAGGCAGACGTAGCTTTCTACGTGCAGGGAGATCGCCTGTAAGAGCTGTGCAGGGAGATGGAGTTCTCTCTGTGGAGGGAGATCGCCTGTAAGAGCTGTGAAGGGAGATGCGGTTCTCTCTGTGCAGGGAGATCGCCTGTAAGAGCTGTGCAGGAAGATGCAGCTCTCTCTATGCAGGGAGATCGCCTGTAAGAGCTGTGCAGAGAGATGCAGTTCTCTCTGTGGAGGGAGATCGCCTGTAAGAGCTGTGAAGGGAGATGCGGTTCTCTCTGTGCAGGGAGATGCGGTTCTCTCTGAGCAGGGAGATGCGGTTCTCTCTGCGCAGGGAGATGCGGTTCTCTCTGCGCAGGGAGATGCGGTGCTCTCTGCGCAGGGAGATGCGGTTCTCTCTGCGCAGGGAGATGCGGTTCTCTCTGCACAGCTCTTACAGACTGCAGGCAGATCGCTCCGGCAGATCTCAGATCACTGCTATCCCGAGCAGTATTGGCATTTTCCTACCAAACGGTATTTGACTGACGATAACTCTTTCTGAATACGTGAGGTAGGAACATACCAACCCGATGGATATAGCAGTGATCTTATCGGAGATACCTGATTCGGCCCCTATGCTGGGTATGTTTCTGTCCCACTGCTTGTGGAGGAGTGTTCAGTCTGCAACAACCAAATAATAGTATTATTTTCCTGTTTTGGACAGCCAGCCAGTTTGGCATTGCTAACCTGTCTTTGATATCCGTTTATCCTTAATAGGTCTAATTCTACTTTTTGTGCACTGCCATCGCCTAGTCAAACAGGCTTAATGTTTTCAGGGCAAAAATGTTTAGTGACGAAAAACCTCTAACCGTAGAAACTGTACAAACAAGCAACATTGTTCAACGCAGCAAAATGAAGTGAGCAGCATTCCTTTGCTAATTGTGCTGAAGGTTTTCTCTGTGTTTAAGTGGGGCTTGCCAGCTATTTTGCCTCAGATTGTGGAAATGAATGGAAGTTGAAAGTCATACCTTTCAGTGTCAACTTGTATTAGAAGGGTCAGTATAAAGATGGGGTCTGACACTGGGTGTAACCATTCAGGGGAGGATTTCTTATTTGGGGCAAATTGCTTTTCTGCTTTTTGTTTAGTGCTGCTTTCAGAATTCGTTTGCCCCTGAAAAGCACCAATTAGTTCTGTTTAAAACGGTCTTTTCACGTTACTTTGGATAGTTGTTTGGTTACATTTTTGTCCAAGTGTCTTTTTCATTTAGAACATTACCCAGATTGTTTCTGTTGAGCCGCAAAGCGAGAACTACTTGATTTAAAAGTAAATTATTCCTCACGCTCAGCATGTGAATGTTAGACGATGTACGCCAGGTTTTACTTATCGCTGATAGAGGTTATCTCACCGAGATCCAGCGTTAACTGCGATACACTTAGTAGTAAACACAGAATCACGGTGCAACTCATGTGAGAGGTTAGAGAATCTCCCACACAGAGCTAAACAGCTGAGCTAACTTTCACTGCACAGTATAGACAGGAATGGTTTAACTCAGAGGTTCTCAACTTCCGTCATCAAGACCCCCCAACAGGTCAAGTTTTAAGGATATCCCTGCTTCAGCACAGGTGGTGCAGTCTTCGACTGAGCCACTGATTGAACCACCTGTGCTGAAGCAGGCATACCCTTAAAACCTGACCTGTTGGGCGATATGAGGACTGGAGTTGTTAACTAGCAAATGTTTCCAGTTTAACCACGTGCATCAATGATTAACCTTTTAAGACCAGAAAGACCCTTTTAAACTATATTACGACTCCATGGTATTCTTAACCAGGGGTGTGCAAACTTTTTTCTTTGCGCCTCCTTACCTGCTCTCCCCCCAGCTCACGCCCCCTTACCTGCTCTTCCCCCAGCTCACGCCCCCTTACCTGCTAAATAACAGTTTTGATAATGATGGTCTCTGTCCTTAGCATATTTATTTTCTATATAAGACAATCTCCCCAGTAGAGTTGTGCAAACGGGACGCATTTTAATTTAGCAAATTTAGAAAATGTCCTGATTTTTTTTTGTGAATGAAAATGAAGTGTGAAATTATACTATTTTCCCCCAATTGTTTTGATAAAATGTCACCATTTTCACTAACTTAGCATTGTTTTAGTTTTAAAATGAAACTGTCACATAAGCGTGGCATTCGCCTTGTAACCCTGCACATCAGGGGGATTTAACATGCATTTTTTTGGGGGGTGAATTTTGCTGGGGGGGGGGGGGGGGTTTCACAAAGTTTGGGAACATATACACATCTCTACTCCTACAATACTAAACCCCAGGGTTCTACTAAACAGCGAATGGGAAAACATTTTGCTGAAGCTTGCGAACAACGCAAAAATTGACTATTTTTGACCCTAAAAATGTTGTGAAATTAGGCAAATGTTGCAGAAAAAGAATAATATGCTGAGCAATAATGGTCAATGTGAAAGGCACATATATAAACAGTGTTCGACAAACCTATACATTTGCACGCCCCGGGCGAGTGGATTTAACATCGTGGCGAGCTCCTATTGGCCCAAGCATCACACGTTTGGTACTAGGTGGCGAGTAGATTTTTTTGTTGGTCGAGTAGATTTTTTGGTGATTTGTCGACCACTGTATATATATAATATGTGTATAGTAATAATATATATATATATATATATATCAACTTCATTATAATATCTATACTACTTATGTATATATGTAGAGGTATCAGACGGTGTTTAGCCCGAGCTTCGAATACAAAAATCAAATAGATGATACCGTTTCTGTGGCTAACGAAATGCTTTTATTTGTGCGAGCTTTCGAGATACAACTGATCTCTTCTCTCCGGCGAGATCAGTGTATCTCGAAAGCTCGCACAAATAAAAGCATTTTCGTTAGCCACAGAACGGTATCATCTATTATTTTTTGATTATATATATATATAGTATATATATAGTATATATATATAAATAATAATAAATATCTTAGTTAAGTTATGGTGGGTAAAAAAAAGTGACAAAAACCCTCCACAGTAAAGCATATAGCAAAGGAAATATTACTGTATGCTCATCTGCAATTTCTTAGGCAGGTCTCAACCCCACCTTTCACCATTTCCCCCAGCACACAGCGCTTCCACTGCAACAAGGGTTCGTGGGAAATGCATGCAATGAGACACACAGTGCCACCTTTTTCTCAAAACCATTTAACATGGTCCCCTATAAGCTTAAGCTTGCTGCATTTCACAGCTTGAGCACAGCCTGGGTAAGAGCATAGCTACAACCCACCCACAGACAGACGTTTCGACCTTAATGGGTCCCTCAGTGTGGGTTTGGTTAATGGCTATGCAATAATACAGGGGATAGGTTTACACACACACTTAGTAAACGTTTATGGTGGTTTTAAAAAAAGTGACAAAACCCCTCCACAGGGTTGTCATAACACATACATATAGTGCCATTTACTGCCATTTTCGCTTGTTCTTGCCAAAGTTGGACTTATGTGATGAAACTTGCACACCATTAAATTTGTGAAAGTTTCGCATAGAAGCAAAAGTTTTAAGACAAAAAAAAAAACAAGAGAAATGCTGAGAAGCGAGGTTAGAAGACTTCCACAATCTGTATCACAATCACGTGTCCTGTTCTGTTAGTAATAGCTGACGCTCTAGCACACACGTTAAGTGACATTGTCATGTATTTATCTGCATTTCTGAACGCCGTTTTCTGTTTACATTTCCATTTATATTTCTCACAAGTCCATATGTTTCGCACTATATTGTCCAGCCCTAATCAATGTCTTATCTTGGTCTATGTTTGAGGAATGTTATTACATCAAAATAAACCCGACCATTTACTATTGTAATCTGCAAACTGAATAGTAATGGCAACATATTAACAAGATATACTTGCTATTATTTGAACTTTGCAGTCAATATTGTTATAAAAGGTGCTTCAGAGAGGACGAGCAATGGATAGGAACACTGAAGTGTTGGAATTGGAATTATTCTGTTCCATATTGGAAATGATAAGGCTCGTGAACAATATTTACTATATAGGTGTCAAGGCATCACATACGACCCTTATAGCTGAGCAAGTACACTTTATAGCCAGTAACTTGATGCTTTATTTTCTTTCATATCAGTCTCCTCATGACACCCGCACTACAGAGTATTGAATGAAGAATAGACTTCCGAGCACTTTTTAATCTTTTAGTATTTTAGCAGAACCGTTGCATAGTACAAAAGAGAGTTACTCTCACCAGCCTCCCAGACCGGTGGGGCAGCGGCAACAGCACACAGCACTTACCGCATCATCGGGCGCTCTTTCCCTGGTCTCTGCTCCTGCT
>CM071571.1:4107542-4122485 GCA_036426205.1 Ascaphus truei | reverse complement strand
AAGGTCGATGTCACCTAGTTTTCAGATGGAGCTATTCATATTGCCAGCGTTAAAGCAGGTGGTGTTGTAAGTTGGTGCGGTCTTAAGTGGATAGAAAGGGTGCTAGTGGGGTTTTGCGGGGAGGGCACTTCCAGAGGTGGGGGGGCAGTCAGTGAGAAGTTTAAGGTGGGATGAGGGGGATGATGGTTGTGGTAACTCCCGGTAGTATCTGGGAAATGGTGGGGTCAATATGAATGAAATAATGCATCTTCAGCTCCATCCACGACGTCCAGTTCCCCACAATCTTGTACAATAATAAATAAGAGGCCTGCCGGGGTGGTTGGGGTGGTGATTGACTGTCTTCCAATAAATTGCAGCCGGTTCCAAAGCAACAGGTCTTTTTAATATGAAGTTTTTAAGACTCGCATGTGATGGATGTTTAATAGGTCAATTCTATAGTTTGCTTTTATTATGCTTTCCATCGTCCACCATATTTGAAAGAGAAGCTGTTGTGAAAACATACCAACAACTCCGAATTGTTTTCTCGTATGACTCTCATGATGAGCGAAAGCAGGCACTCTCCATAACATGGTCCAGTTATCTGCCCGTCAAGGTTTTAAAAACAACACGTGAAAATGCATTACTAGTCACCCAGTAAGAATGTTAGTACAATAAAACAGACCTAGACCTTAGAGACCCTGGAAAGGACCCTTAGAAAGCAGTTTTTAAACTGCATCCCGCTCGTAAACAACTTTCAAAATGTGTGCAAAGGGAACAGACGTGGAACAATGAGAGAAATGTGTCTGGGGTTAGGTTTTTGTTTGCCTTTTGTTATTTCTTTGGAACTTGTTTGGGAATGTCTACCCCCAGTTACAGAAGAAAACATGGTTTTTTCAATTATTCATTTGCACACACAGGAGTATTTTTATAAAAAACGGACAATAAGCTGGATTCACTAAATATATATATTTGTGCTCAATTATCATGTCAAAATGCATCCTCTACTAGGGTTAACCACTACAAGGAAAGTAGAGATACTTAATCAGTATATTGTTTTTGAATGTCCCTTGCAAAGTGGAGCAAGTCACAGTGGCGTTTAATACATGTGGGGGTGGGGCAGCATGCTCCTTTTTCATGTCACCATCTCTATATTGCAGGGGAGGCAACTCCAGTCTCAGGTCCACCACAAAGTCAGTTTTAAGGGGCAACATCACCGTTTTAAATACAGGTGCTCACAATCAGTGGCCACTGCACCACTGAAGCAGGGATATCCTTACAAGCTGACCTGTTGGAGGCCCTAAGGACTGGGTTGCCACCCCTGCTACATTGTCACCATGGTCATTGTCAGTAGAGACATCCCCTGGTGCATGGTCCCCATTGATCATCGTAGTATGAGAAATCCCCGGTGCAATTGTCCCATGGTGCTGTGTCATATTGAGACATCCCGCCGTGCATTGTCCCCATTGCCCGTTGTCAGAGTTGAGACATCCCCTGGTGCATTGTCACCATTGCTCGTGTAAGTATGAGACATCCCTGGTGCTATGGTCACTATTGTCTGTTCGTCAGTATGAGACATCCCCTGGTGCATTGTCCCAAGCTCGTTGGCAGGATGAGACATCCCTGGCTCGCCATTGTCACCATTGCTCGATTGTGCAGTATGAACACCCCTGAGTGCATTGTCCCCATTGACTCATTGTCAGTATGGACACCCCCTAGGAGCATGTGTCCCCATTGCTCGTTGTCAGTATTGAGACATACCCCTGGTGCATTGTCCCCATTGCTCTTGTCAGTATGAGACATCCCCTGGTGCAAGACTGTCCACCTATTGTAGTATGAGAACCATCCCCTGGTGCAATTGTCACCAATGCTCTGTTTTGTCAGTTAGGCGGCACATCCCTGTGCATTGTCACCATTGCTCGTTGTCAGTATGAGACATCCCCTGGTGCATTGTCCCCATTGCTCATTGTCAGTATGAGACATCCCCTGGTGCATTGAGCTTTGTAGCCTTCTAAACTTTTATTGAGAATGGAGACTTGGAAATGACATTGGCGACATCAGCGGAGACCTCTTCACATATGGTCCACATTCATCCGTTTAAATAAATGAGACCTGAAACCTTCCCCAGCTCAGGGAAGAGGTTGTCACGGCATATTGTATAGGTACCTGCGTCTCATCTTCTGATGAGATGTGCAAACCTGTTACAAAACCTGCCTGGTTTTTTTATTTTCCAGAAAAATGTTTGAGAAAAATTGGAAAGTTTGCAAAAAATATGCCACTAAGCATTAAAAGGACCACGTGTGAGCTTACGTGGCGCTTTATCTACTGCCATTTGAACTACATGGCAGTATAAGGAGAAAAGGGGAGAAAAGTGTCAACATTGTGGCAAAATTCTGATGCAATTGTAATAGTTTAGTTTCCTTTTTTTTCCTTCTAAGCATTACTACAGTATGTCTATACTATACAATGGTTTATTAATGAAACACAAAGTAAGTTATGGTGAGTACAAAAGTGAGAAAAAACCTCCACCGTGCAGCAAATTTAAATACCATGTGTGGGCACATTCGCGTCTCAGGCACGTCTGCAACCCTGCCTTTCCCCATTATCTCTTAGCAGACAAAACTTCCACTGCAGCCAGGAATTCTGGGTAATGAAAGTGGTTCTGAGCACTCCCAGTGTGTCATGTTTTGCTTTTTATCCCTTGTAACACGTGTCCCTACACATTAAGCTTATGCCTGCGTATGACAGGTTGGGCCTATTGTTGCAACGGTTCTTTGCTCTTAAAACCACATCCATGTATGATCTATTTCGGTACCAGATTTGCAGTTGGATAAAGTGACCTAGTCTGGCCAAGCATGAGCCAAATGAAGTGGGTCACAGCCCCATAAATGAACCAGTGAAACTTTTGCACGGATAAAGAAGATGATATTCTTCATTCATTACCCTATGTGCTCTAGAATAAAAGGCAGACGATGCAATGTATTGTGCACTGTGCAATAATTGATCTGTTATTGAAGGCACATTTATCACGAGCATATCATGGAATATATTATGCATTGAATAAATGCAATAGTCTGTCTGGAGTCTGGAATTCCCAGCCACTGCATCATTTTCTTCTTGTAATATTTTTTTCAAGTATAGGGTAATTGATGGCACCACATGAGCAGGACTTTCTGCACCACTGTCAAATGGTCCATTACATTTCCAAACAAATCACAACCATGTGCAGCTGGTCAAGGTCTAGCTGATGATTAGCAGGTTGAAACGTCTGAGTATGGTGAACAATGTACTGCCTGACTTGCTACATGTTTGGCACAAAAGATGTGCGCACGTCCCTAATCTGGATGCCAAAGGCATGGATCATTTCTGCTGGTTCTTGTGCCGTTTTAAAGATGCACAATCACTTCCACAGTGCAGTTCCTGAGTGTCTTAAGCAGAATCATCAAAAAGACGCAGTAAGCTGTAAATCAGGGGCACTTAACTGCACTCCTCAAATCCTCCCCCCCCCCCCCCCCCTCTCCAACAGGTCAGCTTTTTGGGATATCCCAACTTCAGCACAGGCGGCTCAATTAATCCCTGCTTCAGCACAGATGGCTCATCTGCCTCCGTCAAAGACTGGGCCTCTGATTGAGCGACCTGTGCTGAAGTTGGGATATCCTGAAAACCTGACCTGTTGGGGAGGACTGGAGGACTGTGGAGATGAGTGCCCCAGCTGTAAATCATTGCAATATAATGAAATTGAGAATTGAATCTTTAGTACAAAGGTTTCTTTAGTTATTGGGCTACAACGACATAACAGAGCTTTAGTCTAACGAGTTTGTGTAAACAATTGAATACTACCCACAATGTGTCACCAAGTGCAAAAGCTAAAAAGTGTGGCACAGAATTCCATTCTGGAGTTGCACACAAACCAGTCCTGTTGTTTGGGACTTGGGAGTACATGATGGATACGGGCTGGTTCGATGGGTAATGAACAGTAGTGATGAAAAAAAAGTTTCTATGTGGCAAAATGTGACAGGTGACTGGGCAATTAACTGAAGGAGATGCAGATCAGGGGAGCGCAATCTTTTTCCCCTGCGCCCCCCTGCCGTCTGTTCCCTTCTCTGCGTGCCCCCCCCCCCGCCTCTTACCTTGCCTCCGACGTCGGCGTCATGACGCCACGTTGCTATGGGAACGTGCCGTCACACAAACTGATGCCGCATTGCCATGGCGATGCGTCTTCAGAAGCAAGGTCAGTAAGGTTTACAGAGGCCTTCACCTCTTCCCCGGCACTTAATTTAAGTGCCTTCGGAAAGCGCGGGGCGTCCGTAAACCCCGCGCCCCCCGCAGCGAATCTCCCAGTAGATGATGTTTTTGGAAACAGTGTAATACTAAAGAATTATTTTGAGGACAGAAGGATCCGCTGAGAGAACCGAGCTGGAAAGAATTGGCAAAACAAATTGTTGACTATTTTGAAATATCTTAAGAAGACTCGAATATTAACAAAGGAGTTGCAAGGGAATAAGGAAGGACACGAAAAAAGATTTATGCTTGCTCATTTTTATTTTATTTCACATTCCATATCTCTTTCTATATGTTTCGATATTTTTACAGTTCTTTCATAACAATGTGGTACATCATACTTGCTTTTGATGTACAGTATAAGATTTACATACTTCTAAGCATTGCAAATATTGATGTAAAGAAATCTAAAATGGACCACAATTCTTATTGTGCACTACTATCCTTTACTACCGCTTGACATTCTGTACAGGCATAAGTAAAGCTGTGCAAACATGGATTTGTAATATTAAGATAAATTATTAGAGCAGTTGTGCAGTTATTCACATTCTGGGAACCACAAGATCATATACACGCCTTAGAGCTTAAAGTTTGTCAGATAATCCATCTTGGTGCCTTCAACACTGCCTTCAACTCTCTGCCAGTCAACATGACGTTTCTCTGTTTCTGCCACATCTGGAAATGATTTAAAAGGACCACTAATAGGATTAAGCAGAGTAGATGTATCTTGTACCCCCTAGATATGTCATTTAACTTGATAAATACCATATTTTAACAATTGTAAAAGATCAATACTAAAGACACAAACCCCTTAAATGTAAAAATCTGGTGCTTTCAGATCTGGGCTGATAATAAATACCCCATTCTTCACCCTTACTTGTAGGTGCCTGGAAGAAAGAAAATAATTTAAGAATTAAAAATCGGGGGAGTTGGTTTATTCTATGTTATGCTCTGGGAGTATATAAATACATTGGTGGAGCTTTTATTACGTCAGCATTGTTGATTGCAAACTTCAGTCTTCAAACTTCAAAACTGGATTTGGTACACAACTGGGTAACTGTGTAACGTCACAGAGCCGCGATATACCAGTGAGGGTATCATTTGTTTTGCAAAGGTAACAATTGAGATTGATACTAAATAAGTGATATATTCTTACATGGTTTTAATACAATTGTTTTGTGTCAAACTTAAAAAAAAATGTGGAAACACAAAATGAATCTTCAGGGGATTCTATGTTGTCATTTTTTTTAAAGATGTAATTTTCATCATATTGTAGATGTGTAAGACACTAATTTTGTTTACATGTCGTGGTCTAAAAAAAAAAAAAAACCTTCTCCCCATAATTCCCAGTAATTAAAGAATGCAATAATGTAATGAACACAAAGATGGAAAATAAATTGACGGTGTAATTAAATACTAATCCCCGTTTCCCAATGCTGCTCTTTAGTTTACCATTCTCTCCAGCTCAACTTTATTGCTTCAGTTACAGTGGAGATAATTTGTTGGATTTAACAATTACCATCAATCTTACCAGTTTAAAGCTCTCGGCAGCAATAAGCAAATAGCTAGAACACTTGTACCTGTTTGTTATTAACAGTTTTATAGGCAATAAAAGCATGCTGTTAATTTCCAAGCTGGGAACTCCAATACAGCCATGATTTTCTAAAAGAAAACCCACATGATTGCCCTAACACTGCATACAAAAGTGACAAATGACATATGTCAAACATAGTGATTGCAATGTACAGAATTAGGTAGTAAAAATATTAAACTAAATACTGCTGCCTTTGAATAACCAGATGAATTACAGTTATAAAAAGATGTACAGTGATAATGTCCTGTTTCCCACAGGGTTTCCTTTTAAAGAATGGGGAACACATTTCTGCATGTTTCTTATGTACATAAGAACGGAAATGTTAATTAATGACAGAGCTGTTACCCTCACTTTCATTTTTCTTCCTGGCTCAGGACTACTTATTTTTCTTATATTTGTAGAAATATTTATGTGAAAATAATCAGAAAAATAATGTATTGGTGTATGAGAAATGTATTTCATATGTGTTGTAATTAGTATAGAATGGCCACATACAGCGAACGTCGTGTGTTTTCATCTAAAGAACAAAAGCCATGATAATGTTACATGGATACACCAGAAATGTGGGTTATCTCTGTTTTTATCTTAAAAATGTTTCTTTTTAAAATTGCATTCAGTTGCATGTGGATTTTACAGCAGGGCTGATTAAGTATATCACTGTGCATTAGGATGGATTTATTATAGATGCGCACTGGAAAACAAATTCTCACAAGTATACATTGATTAATTTGTGCCTTTACTGCATTTTTTATGATGTAACAAACAACACTGTCATAATATGCATTATTCATCAAAAAGTTAGTATTTTCTTTTTGTGCAAATATTTATTACACATGTACTTTATAACTCCTCCTATGTCTGTTGGGCCGGCTTACAAATAGTAGTAGTATGTAAACTGAGCCATCCCTACAATGATTTCTTACTACAGTATACAACACTGGCAGGTCCCTTCACAGAGAGCTACACATTGAGTCCTTGTCACAAAATGTTTACGACCTAATTGTTGTGGTTGAGATACATGGAGATGAAGTCACTTTCCCAAGGTTAGAAGACAGTGGTAGTTTCATACCAGATTTTACCATTTTAAAATGGTCTTCACCTCTCTGCCAAATATTGTCCCTACAGAATGTACATCAACAGGGCAATGTCATTAGCCTTCAATGCATTGTAATGAGAACGAGTTTGACAGCTCATTGTAATATAACACAAGGTCTCTGAATATACATATTGAATATTCCTTTACTAAGGGGTCATTTATCAAACTCTTCTGACCGCAAAGCTGTTCCAAGAAAACAACAGATTTAAAAAATGCCACTTCACTTAGTAAGATTCTTCCACTAATATGTAAGCCATTCTTGGTCCATGTGGGAGATTGTAATAATATTCCCCTGTGTGTCTCCGAATACCGAGTGCTCAAAATGAAGTGGGGGTGAGCATTGCTGTATTTTATACCTGAGCCTTTGGTCCTGACTTGCTTTGTTTTAGCAGCAGCCCACATTGTTATTCCCTGTAATGACATGGTTTGCTGAGGGTTATCCATATTAATGACATGTGCCCATTGTCTGTTTATCAATAGGGCAATAATGAAATGTTACATATGACAATTGGGGGAGCAGGGGGGGAAGAATCGATGGGCAGGTGCAAAGTAATAACTTGCACTACAAGTAAAAAAAATGTTAGCTTCAGAGCAAATTGGAGCCGTGAAATGTAATGTAAATGTTTAGTTAATGTTATTCTCCTTTTGGCTATATGGTGGTAACTGTATGTTCTAATCACAGTTCATGTAACAGCTATGTACATTTTACACACCATTATTTATAAAAAAATAAATTTTTTAATCTCCCTCTCCCTCTCCGAGGGAAATCTCCCTCTCCCTCTCCTCGTGGTTCTTCTCTGTATGTACAGTATGTATGCATGTACTGTAGTGCCGACGAGTATTCTAAAACAAATCTGGGGCTATCACCAACAAGACCCAGGTACATACTGGGTACATGCTGGGTACATGCTGCAACATTTCAGTGACATTTCTGCAGACAGACTAATGGCCCATCGGATTAACAGCGGGGGCCTGGCAGTCCCATTCAAACTGAATGGGACTGCCAGGGACCCCTGCTGTGTTAATCCGATGGGCCATTAGTCTGTCTGCAGAAATGTCACTGAAATGTTGCAGCATGTACCCAGCATGTACCCAGCATGTACCCAGCATGTACCCAGCATGTACCTGGGTCTTGTTGGTGATAGCCCCAGATTTTCCAAGGCAAGTTTAAGGCAAGTTTTAGAATACTCGTCGGCGCACCTGTATGCATATGTATGCAGGGGCGGATTTAGCTTTTTGCCGCCTGTAGGCTGGGGAACGGCCCTCCACGTCAGTGTATGACGTCGCAACGCACAATGCACTATCAGTGAGGTAATGGAAAAAATTAGGGAGCACAACTCATGTGGGTACATGAAAAAGAAACACAATGATAGTGCAATCCTGTATCGACACAGAGAGAAGTAGTAGATAAACAGACTCCCAAAAAATGCACACTCACAATTCTGCTATAATATACAAGCCCTGAGCCCCAGACTCAGGGGTGATGCCTTAGGCCTCGGCCATGTTACGTGCTTGCTGGCGGAAGCGCGCTAATGCGTGCTCCCGCTCAGCACTGAGCCCCTACAGCCGCAATTAGAGCGGCTTTAGTAGGGGCTCACCTATGCTTTCGCAAGTGCGCAGAAGCGCAGGTCTTAGGGGAATTTAAAATTCCCCCGCTTGCCGGCGCGACAGGCCGGTCACGTGAGCGGTTCGCCCAATGAGGGCGAACCAGCTCCGTGACGTCACTGGCCCGCCCCCGGCCAGTGACGCGACCGCCCCCGGCCCGCCCCTGACGGCCCGCTGACAGCGCGTGCGGTAAGCAACCGCAAGGCCAGGGAAAGCACCCGCTTTCCCTGCGCCTCAGCGCGCCTCAGCACGCCAGCAGGGAGCATGGCCGAGGCCTTAGATGTGATCAGCTCGTCAAGGAACTTGCTAGTAGTACACAGCAATTCTCACCCAATCATGGAAACAAAGACAGGAACAGGATGGTGTAGATTTAGAAGGTTCAAAATATATTGATGCACAAGCAATAAACATAATGATGCAAACTCACATGTTAACCCTCATGCAGGGCAATGTACGATAAAGTACTGATTTCACTCTCTGATGGTGGGCGCTTGAGACACTGCGTTCGTTGGAGTCTTGTCAACGGGGACCGATGCACATGCAGTCCTCGTGTCCCGGGTGTTGTCTTGCTTCCGCATGTCAGCCCTGCGTTACAGCAGGCATCTTAACGTAGGGACATCACTCCACCAGATCGTGATCACCGGAACGTCGACTCAACGCGTTTCACAAACAAGGCTTCATCATGAGAGAGGTAGAGACAGAACAAGTGGCGACCGAGCTTATTCTCACAGCAGTATTTTAAATAGATTGAAGGGTAGAAAGCTGCGAGGCACGGAGGCCAGTAAGGAGGAGGTTGCAGTAGTCCTGGTGGGAGATAATGAGGACATGCATTACCATATGAAGAGTATAAAAACAGAGAAAAGGTCGCATTTTAGCAATTTTATATAGAAAGAAGTGGAAAGATTTTGCAATAGCATTAATATGAGAGGAGAATGAAAAGAGTAAAATATTATGCTATGTAAGAGGATGTGGAACCGGATGATTTGTAGTATTATTAAATGTGATGACAAAGGGCACAATATGGTTTGATTTAGGTGGTCTTTGACATATGGGGTTTGAAATGTCTAGCTGCCATCCAGGATGAGATTGCCATGGAACAGTTAGAGACCTGTGACTGTACTGCACATTTAAGGTTATGTGTCATCCGCATACAGGTGATACTTGAAGCCAAAAGAACTAATAAGGTCACCAAGGGAGAGAGCATAGAGAGAAAAGAAGTACAGTCACAGACCCAAGCTCTGAAGTCCACCAACAGATAGATAGATCAACAGAGGAAGAAGACAAGATAGCAATGGCTATATTAAACTAAAGTAACCATGAGAGTGGTACTGTAGGAGGAAATCCAGGAGAGGACTTTATTCTGGAAACCAAGGGAGTGGAGTGTGTGAAGGAGACATTGGTGGCCAACAGTGATATAGACTGCAGAGAGGTCGAGTAGAAAGAGAAAGGACTTATCACCGCGGGATTTAGCAAATGTGGAGGTTGTTTTCTACTTTGCTAAGTGCTGTTTCAGTACAGTGAAAAATGCAAAATCTGATTGGAGAGAGTCAAGCAGAGCGTAGCAGCTAGACAAAGAAAGCATGAGGGAAGATGTATTTGTTTATTTATAACGTGTGTTACCAGGAAGTAATACATTGAGAGTTACCTCTCGTTTTCAGGTATGTCCTGGGCACAGAGTTATGATGACAGATGGTTACAAATACACAGTTACATTAAGTGAACAGGGTTATACATTATATGTAAGACATTGCATGCACAGTTAAAGATAATATAAACATAATGATTTATAATCTAATGATTTAATGATCTATATAGTATATGATAATATAAAGATACAAGCCATTCCAGAACTTGTGAGGCAAAAGGCAGGAGAAAGAGAGGACGATAGTTAGATTGGTTAGTGAGGTCATGGCTGTGTTCTTGAGAATAGGTCTCACATGGCATGTTTAAAGCTGCAGTTCAGGCTCCCGGTTTTTTTTTTTTTTAGTTTTTTTTTTAACTTCAATAGTTTCATGTGGGCAATCTCTACTTACCTAAAAAAAACTGCATAGCTGCCAGTCAATTCGTTCTCCGTCTATTGATCGGCAAAGTTTGCGACATCTTTAAATATGGGGAATGTAAATCGTTGCTATAGGAACAAGCATGCTTGTTAAAATAGAATACAAGAAAATTGGTCTTTCAAAGTTGTTTTTTTTAAAACAGAAAATGCTAAAAGTATTTTTTCTTACTACAGAACTGATTTATTAAAAAACACACACATGCAGGATATTGCATGAACTGCAGCTTTAATGAGGGAAGTAAAGATACCAGAGGAGAGGGAAGAGTTGAAAATGGGTGAGTGTACCAATCCGAAGTAACAGAGTAGACACAGTGAGAAAATAGGCAAAACGTTATGTATAAAAGTGAGGTTGTACAGAAGACCATTCGAGTGTCATCCTTGACAAAGTGCTTCTGCGTGAAACGCGTAGGTGCGTTCATGGAGTCCTTATGGTTTGGAAGCTTGCAATAAATTGACCAGCATATGTTTGAGTCTGCCTTGGATTTTTTCCTCCTCTTTTTTCAAGTTTGAATCGTCAGGCTGAGCTCTGCTCTGCACACTACAATTTTGTACAGAAGACCAGCATGACAGAGGAAACTGAAGGTAATACAGAGTAGAATGGCAGATTAGGCAATAGTTGTACTTCTTTTGCTTAGAAAGTAAGCTTTAACATGCAGTATTTTCTCTTTATACAGTAAAAAGGGAAGGAGTATGCATGTACAGTTCCCTGCCTGCTTCCCTCCCGTCTAACTCTGTATACTGTACTGTAGATGTTCATACCAGTTAAATAAGCTGAACTGATCAATTGAGGTTCATACATGAGAATGAAGGGGTGCATGCATGTACTTCTGTGCCACAGACACCAGAGTTTTTCATTTTCATGATGTTTTTTTGCCGAATTTTCCATTACTAATATTTCTGTGGAAAAAAATAATAATTCATTGCAACTATTGTGTAATGTTTCACAATTTCCAAGATACATGAATTTGATTGTTTTGTTGTACTGTAGTGTGCTTGAAACGGAAACCTGTGCTAATAACAGTAGTAAATCCCAGCACAAAAGGTAGGGGAGGACTATAGTTATTGTAACTGAATGCCTATGAATAGAAAGTCAGAATAAGCACCGTGGAGTTAGTCATTTGTCAAAGAGGCCAGTACTGTAAACAAGGAGGAAGAGGAAAGTGCAAAGCACGCCAATAGTGTAAATCCAATTAAAAATGTCCGTTATGCCCTTATAATAATATCATAGGCAAATATCAGCATCATTAAAAATAGAGTCTGGCCCAGTACCGGACCCCACTGCTGACTCGGACCCCACACCGATTCCCCAGCCTCGCATGGACGCTGCATCGCCAAGCTAGCCACGGAAGCGGCATCATGGGAATTCCCAAAAGGACAGTGGCTTGGATGGCTCAAACCAGGCTGTCTTGCTCTGTTATCCCAACACGTTTCATGAGACCAGTCTCTTCATCGGGGCCTTGTTCAATAGAAGGGCACTTGATCTTAATATACTCTCCTCTGTTCCAGCTAATTGCTAACCACTGGCACCAGAAAACAATTGGGCTAACTAATCTAATCACTATATAATAGATACATACTTATTAATTATGAAACAATAATGTATGATAAGTAATTCCCTAATTCTCATAAAAAATTGGATCACAAAAAAATTGGATCACATAAAATATACAATAAATATAACAAAAATGTACAACAAAAAACCCCATCACATATATATTTTTTTTAAAACTCCCTATAAAAATACATCAAAGGTTTTTTTGTAGTTTTAAAAATATATATTTTCTGTTTTTTTTTTTGTATATTTATTGTATGTTTTATAATGACGGAGCCACTGATTGAGCCACCTGTGCTGAAGCAGGGACTAATTGAGCCTGCTTAAGCAGGGATATCCTGAGAATCTGACCTATTGGGGAGGCTTGACGACTGGAGTTGAAAACCCCTGTTCTAGATCATGGGTGCGCAAAGTTTTGATCCTGCGCCCCCCCCTGCATGCTCACCTCCAGGCTGGCGCTCCCCCCCCCCTCCTGCTCGCCTCCAGCGTCAATTGACATTGCGGGGTCATGTGACGTCATGTTGCCATGGCAATGCAATGTCACGTGACCCCGCGGCGTCAATTGATACCGGGTTACCATGGCGACGTGTCGCTGAAGACCAGGTAGGAGAAGCTGCAGAGGCTTCGCGCGGTGCCCCGGCATTTCATTGAAATTCTCCCTCCCCCCACTTTGCGCACCCCTGTTCTATATGACCAATCTATCAGTACCATAACAGCATATGTAACTATGTAACTATGTTACTATGTATTTGTAACCATGTGTTATTTGTCATCTTAACGCCATGCTCAGGACATACGTGAAAACGAGAGGTAACTCTCAGTGTATTACTCCCTGAGGTAACTCTCACTGTATTACTCCCTGAGGTAACTCTCACTGTATTACTCCCTGAGGTACCTCTCACTGTATTACTCCCTGAGGTAACTCTCACTGTATTACAAAGTGCAATGGTGCACTTTATCTGGCCACGCGTGCTTACTGGTTGGTATTTCTGACATTCACAAGTTTGAAATTATGGCTGATAATCAGTTAGTTCAAACAAAGGGTCTGCTGTCAACACAGAAAATTGCATCAAATGCTCGTTTCTTCCAGATAACTCCTCACCTTCTGATGGTGAGTGTTAGACTTTGGGCACTTAAGATCTGATGGATGTTTTTGCACCAAGAGAAAAAGAATGCCAAACCCTGCTATTCTGTAATGTGTGCAGAACGTAACTCCCCAGCTCTCCTCCTGATACCGTGCCAGTCGCAAGCTGATGCACACTGAGCAAAAATGGAACAAAGTACTTTGATACATTGACACGGTATGCCAATGTATCAGTTTTGCTCCAAAAGTGCATTCATACACACTGCTGTGTCTACTGGTTATAAAACACCCATATCGTTATAAGTTCAGAATTGTCTTTCTGGGTTTTTTCTTCAAATAAAGTGAACTTTAATATATTTATATCACACTATTATCATACTCTGAAGTGTCAAAATCTTCTCAAATTCCATATAATATCGTACCTATTACCCATATGTGAGAATATTTCCCTCCTTGAGCATCATTTTTTCTAACAACTTAAAGTATAAATATTTACTCAAAATATATTCCACTTCACACTATAATAAAAATGTACAGTACTGTCCTAATGTGCTCACAGAGGCTGCGGCCTGCACATACACTGTCCTAATGTGCTCACAGAGGCTGCGGCCTGCACACATACTGTCCTAATGTGCTCACAGAGGCTGCGGCCTCACATATACTTCCTAAATTGCTCACAGAGGTGCGGCCTGCACATATCCTGTCCTAATGTGCTCACAGAGGCTGCGGCCTGCACTATACTGTCCTATGTGCTCACAGAGGCTGCGGCCTCACATTATCTGTCCTAATGTGCTCACAGAGGCTGCGGCCTGCACATATAACTGTCCTAATGTGCTCACAGAGGCTGCCCTGCACATATACTGTCCTAATGTGCTCACAGAGGCTGCGGCCTGCACATACAACACTGTCCTAATGTGCTCACAGAGGCTGCGGCCTGCACATTATACTGTCCTAATGTGCTCACAGAGGCTGCGGCCTGCACTTATATGTCCTAATGTGTCTCACAGAGGCTGCGGCCTGCACATACACTGCCTAATGTGCTCACAGAGGCTGCGGCTGCACATACACTGTCCTAATGTGCTCACAGAGGCTGCGGCCTGCACTTATACTGTTCCTAATGTGCTCACAGAGGCCGGCGCCTGCATCATACTGTCCTCCTAATGTGCTCACAGAGGCTGCGGCCTGCAATACTGTCCTAATGTCTCACAGAGGCTGCGGCCTGCACCATACACTTGTCCTAATGTGCTCACAGAGGCTGCGGCCTGCACATATACTGTCCTATGTGCTCACAGAGACTGCGGCCTGCACAACACGTCCTAATGTGCTCACAGAGGCTGCGGCCTGCACTAGACTATCCTAATGTGCGAGGCGGCCTGCACATTACTGTCCTAAGTCTCACAGAGGCTGCGGCCTGCTCTTATACTGTCCTAATGTGCTCACAGAGGCTGCGGCCTGCACATGTACTGTCCTAATGTGCTCACAGAGGCTGCGGCCTGCACATATACTATCCTAATGTGGCCTGCACATATACTGTCCTAATGTGTTCATAGAGGCTGCGGCCTGCACTAATACTGTCCTAATGTGCTCACAGAGGCTGCGGCCTGCACATATACTGTCCTAATGTGCTCACAGAGGCTGCGGCCTGCACTTATACTGTCCTAATGTGCTCACAGAGGCTGCGGCCTGCACATATACT